>JAYESA010000017.1:132520205-132667977 GCA_036927795.1 Iris macrosiphon | reverse complement strand
CCAATGGGCTGAAGATAATAATAATAATAATAATAATAATAATAATAATTAAATAAATGAATAAATAAATGAATAATTAAATAAATAATTAAGTAAATAGTTTTAGGTGATTTAAAATTAGGTCCGGGGTCCAATAAATTTCGGAAAAATTGCCCTAAGTCCAGTTTTCCATTTTACACCCAAAAATATTATTTTCATAATATTTTAATATTATTTATTAACAATAAAAAAATCATTTAATAATTGAAAACCTTGATTTTAATTACAGAAAATTCACAGAAAATTCCAGAAAATTGCGAAAAATCCCAATTTGAAATTCTTGAAAAATCTGGGGGTTTACAATCTACCCAACTTACAAAAAAATTTCGTCCTCAAAATTTAAAACTTAAGCCATACTCTGTTAACCCTTCATGTACATAAGACAAGTCCATCGCAACCTCCTCGCGATAATTAAAATCCGAATCATGTCCACTGCAATCACTTCATGATTAAGGTGACCACTTGCTCTAATCAAAATTCTACCTATGGTTATCACTTCTTACTTCCTCAAATTATCCACAGGCAGATTAAGCCCATAGGACATCGTCAAGATTTGCACATGCTTATGAATTTGCCTCATGATTTTAACTATCGTAAATTCCTCTAGAAGTGATTCGAGTCCCATTTGTAAATTTCATTCACATCCTCAATATTCCAACTAGGTAGTCCAACCATCGAACTTTAATTCAAAATTGAAAAATAATTTAAATGTGGTTCACCAATGTTCAAGTCTGAATTATATACCCTCTAAATTCAAAATGACGATTTTACCTTCATTATTTCAAGATCTAAATCATGTACTTGAGATATAACTATTGATATCAACTCATTAATCATCTTAGTCACTCCTCTAAATTTTCAAAATGAGAATGGCTTGAACTTCTTCCAATCTAATCTTCTCGGTCACAATTTTAAAGAGTTTATCTTGAGTTGACAATTGCACTGCTACCCAACTTAGAGTTTACCCATTCATCACAAAAGACTACATACCTTAAGAAAATATTCCTTAATATGGTTACTCATGTCATTCAATCCTCGAACTTCAACGCCGATCATATCACATATGATATGTCCTCAATTACGAAAATTTAATCCTCAAGTATGTGATCGGCCTATGTGGCATATCTAGTACTATCTATGTACCAAACTTATACCAGGCACGAGATTTCGTCTTTCCGAAATAAGGGAAGACGAAGATCAATAATAAAGAGTTCAAGGGTGAGGTGATAGAACAGAAGTATCGGGATCAAGGAGTTTAAAGAATTCAGGTGAGAAATTGTCAAGCGTTTTGTGGATTGAATCCTATCTTGGTAATTCCTATTCACATGCTTGTATTAATACAGTCATGTAACCTGATATGATATGTTCAGACATATCTAGGACAAGTATATTAGTCAACTGTATATCTCAATCCACGTAAAGTAGTGCGAAGGGCGAATCAAAATGTACTAAGGCTGATCAGACCGTAATACACTGATTCTGAATAGACAATCGTATTAGTGTGTCGACCCACTAATACATATGTCATGAACAAGCTCGATAAAGAGTAAGCTTGCAAAACTAGGCTATAGAATAGCAGCATAAGTCGAGTATATCAAAATTAAGTGCGCTAGATGATGATGAAAGGAAGGTACAAATTATTAAAGTTCACAAAACATCCTACAATAAGCACACAAAAAAAGATTCTACAATCTCTACAGTTATCAGTTATAAAAGCATAGCAGGTTATTAGCAAGTTTAAAAATTTACTAGGTTGGGGCTGAGGTCACGAACCAATAGGCACGGCTAAACAATACTGGGAACGGTATCTACGAATCACCTGCGCATTAGCTACTCCAAGGGTCTGCGCGTTCTCCACAGTCATGCTGGTAGGGCATCTCGTGGTGATCTTGTAGGAACCTCGTCGCTTGCTGGTAGATCCTTTACTCTGCATCCAAAAATAAACGATAAAGGCGCACAGGAATCAAGGCAGGATGCAAGTCAATAAAATGATTCGAAGCCGATATGAATATCAAGAACGATTCAATCAAGTGGATGAGCTTTTCCTAAAATCCTCAATCTTATTGCAGGCCTGTTCGGTCCCTAAGTTGAAACTGAACAATTTAGTCGTTTGACCTGCATGGGCCACCAAAAAAAACGTGTCACGACCCGCACCCGGATATTCGGGCACGAGTGCGTGGGCACGTCCAGCCTACGCCGCAGTGTCGGCGGTAGTACGCTGTCTAGGTCATTTTCTGGGATCAATAAATATCTATCTCATCCACAATAAAATAAATAGACAAGAAAATTAACAGGAAATAGGAATGCTGATTTATAAAATAAATGGTGATAACAGATCCATAGTTTATACATGAACAGAAGATAAATCGGGGACAAACCCGATTACTGAGCTGAAAAGGGAAAACTAGCTAACTGGCTACTACTCCTCAGAGATAATCTCCTGAATGGGAACCGGCCTCTCAACCTTGTCACCTGCTACGTCATAGGGATCAGAATAGGTAGGGCAAAGTCCTCATCATCGCCTAAATCAACAGATCCAGTCAGGAAAGGAGCAAAGTACACAGTGCACAACAAGGTTAAACTAAATAATTATGACAATTAGTTATTGAATATCATGTTAAGGAAATTGCATAGAGGATGTCAATATCTCAGAGTCACAACTATAAACAGGAATATGAGAAAACAGAAGTAAATGAGCAGAGTGAAACTATCACAGTCGGCAAGAAAGATAACATGACTAGAAACTATCTGTATGAAACTTGTGTTTGTTTTTAGAATACTTAGTTGGCATGCAGGGGTTTATAAGGCTAATCCGGCCGTCATGAACGGCTATTAGTCACGAATAATCGAGATCCGGCTGATGGACAGTCGTGTACCAACAGCTATTATTCACGGCAAGGGGAAGGGTAAACTACATGCCTTTCAGTATTCTCCCACCCGACATGAAAAACAAGACATGAATTACCAATTATTCAAGACATGAAATATAGTATTCTAACACTACGTGTAATCAGCAAGAGTACTAGTAGAGCAGGGAATTTAATTATCACAATATAAAGATTAACTTGAAGTGCAGGTACTTGCCTGTTGTTTGGATCTGATTAATTAGGTTCTTGGGAGAAATTTCCACAGATGAGTCCAAAAGCTGAAACAGACATTACCATCATGCTCAGAAGATGTCAAATAGCTAGAAACGCCTGTCCTTGGGTCCAATTTGGAGACAAGGGCAAAAACGGCAGTTTCGGGCCAAAACGGGGTCCGCCGTTGGGCCCGCTTTGCACCGAAAAACGTGTCCGGGTCAAAAGTCTCCAAATTCACCAAACTTAGTGTCAACAGGTCAGGAACGCTGATACGAACCCAACGGAACTTCCAGATTTGGATTCCGATGAGCCGAACACAAAATCGCCCGTCGAGCGGGGCCTGTGGGGCCCACGACACGCGATTTCGTCAACGTTCTCAGAATCGAACCAAACTTGACCCACAGGACCAGCGTATCGCTACGAGTCCGATGGCGCAAGTTTCGTCTCGATCCGACGAGTGTACAAGAAGTTAGGGTGAATTGCCGAAAAGGCGGATACGGAGCGATGTCCGCGGATACGCGTTGATTCCGGTGTGCACGCACACCCGAATCAGCTTCCGCTAAATCTCACACGTCCGTATCGACGCTGCGCACGTATCTGTGAAGACCGCACGCGACCAAGTCGTCCCGTTTGGCGGGACGTACTCGGTTCCGGGGTAAAACAGGGTCTGGTTTTTCCTGTTTTTGGATCGCGGTGTGCGATCACCACAGGACGCGGTGTCCCGAACAGTTTGTCCGGACACCGAGAGGGTCATACAGGCTTCACAACGCAATTTGCGGAATTGAAAACGGAGCTACGAGGCGAAAGTTACGCGTACCTGAAGGGGACCCAAAAACATGGCAAAATTGTGTCCGACACGACACGGACACTGTGTCCTGTGTCCGTGTCCGACACAGGGGGGGAAATAGGAATTAGGGTTAGGGTTTGGACTTGGACACGGCCGGAGCTCCGCCGGGCTGTGCGGGACGAGGGCGGTTGGCTCGGGGACGGCCGGCTCGAGGCGGGCGGACTCAGCGGAGGCGGCGGCGTCTCAGCCGACAGCGGCGGCGCCGGGGAGAGCTCGAGCAGCTCTGCTGCGGCAGGCTCGTGGCCGAGCTGGGAGGAGACGAGGGAGGAGCTGGAGGCCGGGAGCGGTGCGGCGAGGCGAGGGCGGGTCACAGCGAGGGGAGACGGTGGCGCGGCGAGGCCTAGGGCGGAGGGGCTGCCGGCGCTAGGGTTTGAGGCGGTGGGGGCTCGTCGGGGAGGGTATATATAGGGGGTGGCCGGGGGTTGAGGGGGCCGAGACGGGCGGTGGAGAGTGGCGGAGAAAGCGGCGGTCGTGGGTGGTGGTCCGGGCAGAGCGGAGCGGCCGGAGGCGACGGCTCCGCCGCGAGACTCGGGGGGGTGACTGACTGGGTTGCGGGTCTCGGGTCGGCGGCGGGTCGGGTCTGGGCAGATCCGACCCGACCCGTTAGGGCAACGGGCCGCAGGCCGGGCTGGACTGGGTTTGGCTGTTGGGCCGGGCTGGGTTCAAGCCCAATGGGCTGAAGATAATAATAATAATAATAATAATAATAATAATAATAATTAAATAAATGAATAAATAAATGAATAATTAAATAAATAATTAAGTAAATAGTTTTAGGTGATTTAAAATTAGGTCCGGGGTCCAATAAATTCCGAAAAAATTGCCCTAAGTCCAGTTTTCCATTTTACACCCAAAAATATTATTTTCATAATATTTTAATATTATTTATTAACAATAAAAAAATCATTTAATAATTGAAAACCTTGATTTTAATTACAGAAAATTCACAGAAAATTCCAGAAAATTGCGAAAAATCCCAATTTGAAATTCTTGAAAAATCTGGGGGTTTACAATCTACCCAACTTACAAAAAAATTTCGTCCTCAAAATTTAAAACTTAAGCCATACTCTGTTAACCCTTCATGTACATAAGACAAGTCCATCGCAACCTCCTCGCGATAATTAAAATCCGAATCATGTCCACTGCAATCACTTCATGATTAAGGTGACCACTTGCTCTAATCAAAATTCTACCTATGGTTATCACTTCTTACTTCCTCAAATTATCCACAGGCAGATTAAGCCCATAGGACATCGTCAAGATTTGCACATGCTTATGAATTTGCCTCATGATTTTAACTATCGTAAATTCCTCTAGAAGTGATTCGAGTCCCATTTGTAAATTTCATTCACATCCTCAATATTCCAACTAGGTAGTCCAACCATCGAACTTTAATTCAAAATTGAAAAATAATTTAAATGTGGTTCACCAATGTTCAAGTCTGAATTATATACCCTCTAAATTCAAAATGACGATTTTACCTTCATTATTTCAAGATCTAAATCATGTACTTGAGATATAACTATTGATATCAACTCATTAATCATCTTAGTCACTCCTCTAAATTTTCAAAATGAGAATGGCTTGAACTTCTTCCAATCTAATCTTCTCGGTCACAATTTTAAAGAGTTTATCTTGAGTTGACAATTGCACTGCTACCCAACTTAGAGTTTACCCATTCATCACAAAAGACTACATACCTTAAGAAAATATTCCTTAATATGGTTACTCATGTCATTCAATCCTCGAACTTCAACGCCGATCATATCACATATGATATGTCCTCAATTACGAAAATTTAATCCTCAAGTATGTGATCGGCCTATGTGGCATATCTAGTACTATCTATGTACCAAACTTATACCAGGCACGAGATTTCGTCTTTCCGAAATAAGGGAAGACGAAGATCAATAATAAAGAGTTCAAGGGTGAGGTGATAGAACAGAAGTATCGGGATCAAGGAGTTTAAAGAATTCAGGTGAGAAATTGTCAAGCGTTTTGTGGATTGAATCCTATCTTGGTAATTTCTATTCACATGCTTGTATTAATACAGTCATGTAACCTGATATGATATGTTCAGACATATCTAGGACAAGTATATTAGTCAACTGTATATCTCAATCCACGTAAAGTAGTGCGAAGGGCGAATCAAAATGTACTAAGGCTGATCAGACCGTAATACACTGATTCTGAATAGACAATCGTATTAGTGTGTCGACCCACTAATACATATGTCATGAACAAGCTCGATAAAGAGTAAGCTTGCAAAACTAGGCTATAGAATAGCAGCATAAGTCGAGTATATCAAAATTAAGTGCGCTAGATGATGATGAAAGGAAGGTACAAATTATTAAAGTTCACAAAACATCCTACAATAAGCACACAAAAAAAGATTCTACAATCTCTACAGTTATCAGTTATAAAAGCATAGCAGGTTATTAGCAAGTTTAAAAATTTACTAGGTTGGGGCTGAGGTCACGAACCAATAGGCACGGCTAAACAATACTGGGAACGGTATCTACGAATCACCTGCGCATTAGCTACTCCAAGGGTCTGCGCGTTCTCCACAGTCATGCTGGTAGGGCATCTCGTGGTGATCTTGTAGGAACCTCGTCGCTTGCTGGTAGATCCTTTACTCTGCATCCAAAAACAAACGATAAAGGCGCACAGGAATCAAGGCAGGATGCAAGTCAATAAAATGATTCGAAGCCGATATGAATATCAAGAACGATTCAATCAAGTGGATGAGCTTTTCCTAAAATCCTCAATCTTATTGCAGGCCTGTTCGGTCCCTAAGTTGAAACTGAACAATTTAGTCGTTTGACCTGCATGGGCCACCAAAAAAAACGTGTCACGACCCGCACCCGGATATTCGGGCACGAGTGCGTGGGCACGTCCAGCCTACGCCGCAGTGTCGGCGGTAGTACGCTGTCTAGGTCATTTTCTGGGATCAATAAATATCTATCTCATCCACAATAAAATAAATAGACAAGGAAATTAACAGGAAATAGGAATGCTGATTTATAAAATAAATGGTGATAACAGATCCATAGTTTATACATGAACAGAAGATAAATCGGGGACAAACCCGATTACTGAGCTGAAAAGGGAAAACTAGCTAACTGGCTACTACTCCTCAGAGATAATCTCCTGAATGGGAACCGGCCTCTCAACCTTGTCACCTGCTACGTCATAGGGATCAGAATAGGTAGGGCAAAGTCCTCATCATCGCCTAAATCAACAGATCCAGTCAGGAAAGGAGCAAAGTACACAGTGCACAACAAGGTTAAACTAAATAATTATGACAATTAGTTATTGAATATCATGTTAAGGAAATTGCATAGAGGATGTCAATATCTCAGAGTCACAACTATAAACAGGAATATGAGAAAACAGAAGTAAATGAGCAGAGTGAAACTATCACAGTCGGCAAGAAAGATAACATGACTAGAAACTATCTGTATGAAACTTGTGTTTGTTTTTAGAATACTTAGTTGGCATGCAGGGGTTTATAAGGCTAATCCGGCCGTCATGAACGGCTATTAGTCACGAATAATCGAGATCCGGCTGATGGACAGTCGTGTACCAACAGCTATTATTCACGGCAAGGGGAAGGGTAAACTACATGCCTTTCAGTATTCTCCCACCCGACATGAAAAACAAGACATGAATTACCAATTATTCAAGACATGAAATATAGTATTCTAACACTACGTGTAATCAGCAAGAGTACTAGTAGAGCAGGGAATTTAATTATCACAATATAAAGATTAACTTGAAGTGCAGGTACTTGCCTGTTGTTTGGATCTGATTAATTAGGTTCTTGGGAGAAATTTCCACAGATGAGTCCAAAAGCTGAAACAGACATTACCATCATGCTCAGAAGATGTCAAATAGCTAGAAACGCCTGTCCTTGGGTCCAATTTGGAGACAAGGGCAAAAACGGCAGTTTCGGGCCAAAACGGGGTCCGCCGTTGGGCCCGCTTTGCACCGAAAAACGTGTCCGGGTCAAAAGTCTCCAAATTCACCAAACTTAGTGTCAACAGGTCAGGAACGCTGATACGAACCCAACGGAACTTCCAGATTTGGATTCCGATGAGCCGAACACAAAATCGCCCGTCGAGCGGGGCCTGTGGGGCCCACGACACGCGATTTCGTCAACGTTCTCAGAATCGAACCAAACTTGACCCACAGGACCAGCGTATCGCTACGAGTCCGATGGCGCAAGTTTCGTCTCGATCCGACGAGTGTACAAGAAGTTAGGGTGAATTGCCGAAAAGGCGGATACGGAGCGATGTCCGCGGATACGCGTTGATTCCGGTGTGCACGCACACCCGAATCAGCTTCCGCTAAATCTCACACGTCCGTATCGACGCTGCGCACGTATCTGTGAAGACCGCACGCGACCAAGTCGTCCCGTTTGGCGGGACGTACTCGGTTCCGGGGTAAAACAGGGTCTGGTTTTTCCTGTTTTTGGATCGCGGTGTGCGATCACCACAGGACGCGGTGTCCCGAACAGTTTGTCCGGACACCGAGAGGGTCATACAGGCTTCACAACGCAATTTGCGGAATTGAAAACGGAGCTACGAGGCGAAAGTTACGCGTACCTGAAGGGGACCCAAAAACATGGCAAAATTGTGTCCGACACGATACGGACACTGTGTCCTGTGTCCGTGTCCGACACAGGGGGGGAAATAGGAATTAGGGTTAGGGTTTGGACTTGGACACGGCCGGAGCTCCGCCGGGCTGTGCGGGACGAGGGCGGTTGGCTCGGGGACGGCCGGCTCGAGGCGGGCGGACTCAGCGGAGGCGGCGGCGTCTCAGCCGACAGCGGCGGCGCCGGGGAGAGCTCGAGCAGCTCTGCTGCGGCAGGCTCGTGGCCGAGCTGGGAGGAGACGAGGGAGGAGCTGGAGGCCGGGAGCGGTGCGGCGAGGCGAGGGCGGGTCACAGCGAGGGGAGACGGTGGCGCGGCGAGGCCTAGGGCGGAGGGGCTGCCGGCGCTAGGGTTTGAGGCGGTGGGGGCTCGTCGGGGAGGGTATATATAGGGGGTGGCCGGGGGTTGAGGGGGCCGAGACGGGCGGTGGAGAGTGGCGGAGAAAGCGGCGGTCGTGGGTGGTGGTCCGGGCAGAGCGGAGCGGCCGGAGGCGACGGCTCCGCCGCGAGACTCGGGGGGGTGACTGACTGGGTTGCGGGTCTCGGGTCGGCGGCGGGTCGGGTCTGGGCAGATCCGACCCGACCCGTTAGGGCAACGGGCCGCAGGCCGGGCTGGACTGGGTTTGGCTGTTGGGCCGGGCTGGGTTCAAGCCCAATGGGCTGAAGATAATAATAATAATAATAATAATAATAATAATAATTAAATAAATGAATAAATAAATGAATAATTAAATAAATAATTAAGTAAATAGTTTTAGGTGATTTAAAATTAGGTCCGGGGTCCAATAAATTCCGGAAAAATTGCCCTAAGTCCAGTTTTCCATTTTACACCCAAAAATATTATTTTCATAATATTTTAATATTATTTATTAACAATAAAAAAATCATTTAATAATTGAAAACCTTGATTTTAATTACAGAAAATTCACAGAAAATTCCAGAAAATTGCGAAAAATCCCAATTTGAAATTCTTGAAAAATCTGGGGGTTTACATATTCCAAGAGCCATGAAGAGCACGAGGAGCATCTCAAAATTGTGCTAGAGACCTTGAGACAGGAGAAGTTATATGCCAAACTCAGTAAGTGTGAGTTTTGTATAGATAAAGTGCCTTTCTTGGGACATATTATCTCAGGAGAAGGACTTTCAGTTGATCCGGAGAAAGTTGCGGCAATAGAGACTTGGCCTACACTCACATCAGTCGCAGAGGTGAGAAGTTTTCTCGGACTTGCGGGATATTACCGAAGGTTCGTAGAAAATTTCTCGAGGATTGCAGAACCGATGACGAAGCTGACACGGAAGGACCCGGAGTTTATATGGACAGGAGACTGCCAGAAGGCTTTTGAAGAACTGAAGAGAAGATTAACAACAGCACCTGTCTTGACTCTTCCTTCGGGGTCAGGAGGTTTTGTTGTCTACAGTGATGCATCAGGCAGTGGACTAGGATGTGTTTTGATGCAACATGGCAAAGTCCTTGCTTATGCGTCGAGACATTTGAAGGTCCACGAGAAGAACTACCCAACACATGATCTGGAGCTAGCAGCAGTTATATTTGCATTGAAGATATGGAGACACTATCTTTATGGAGAGAGGGTAGAAATCTTTACTGATCACAAGAGTCTGAAGTACGTATATACTCAGAAGGAGCTCAACATGAGGCAGAGACGCTGGCTGGAACTGATGGTAGATTTTGACATCGATCTGCAGTATCATCCGGGAAAGGCGAATGTTGTTGCAGACGCACTCAGCAGGAAGCCTACGGCTTATTTCTTGACGATGCAACCCGAGTTATTGAGAGATCTACAGGAGCTACAGATAGAGGTCGTCTTACCGGGACAGAATGGCTTGATGGCTAACCTTGAGATTCAGTCATCACTCGTGGAGAAGATTAAGGAGGCATTGCCCACCGATGCTAGATTCCGAAGACTCAAAGAAAGGACAGAAGCCGGTATGCAGACAGGACTACGCATCCACGAAGACGGGACATTAAGGTTTGGAAACCGCTTGTATGTTCCAAATGGAGAATTGAGACAGGAGTTAATGACTGAAGCACATAGCTCTATGTACTCTGTTCACCCAGGAGGAACCAAGATGTATCGAGACTTGAGACAGTATTACTGGTGGCATGGAATGAAGAGAGAGATCGCGAGATTTGTGGCCAAATGCTTAGTATGTCAACAAGTGAAGGCGGAGCACCAGAGGACAGCAGGATTATTGCAACCACTTCCGATTCCAGAGTGGAAGTGGGAGCACATCACTATGGACTTCGTCACGGGTTTTCCCAAGAGTCCAAGTGGGAGAGATGCAGTGTGGGTAATAGTGGACCGACTCACCAAGTCAGCCCATTTTATACCTTTTAGAGTGGGTCAGTCTACAGAAGCTTTAGCTGATTTATATATGAGGCAAATCGTGAGATTGCACGGCATACCAGTCAGCATTGTATCGGACAGAGATTCGCGCTTCACATCGCACTTTTGGAGGAGCATGCAAGAGAGTCTTGGTACTCGTCTGAAGTTCAGTACATCTTACCACCCGCAAACAGATGGGCAGTCGGAGTGTACTATTCAGACCTTGGAGGACATGTTGAGGGCTTGCATGTTAGACTTTGGAGGATCATGGGAGGACCACCTACATCTTGTAGAGTTTTCTTACAATAATAGCTATCAAGCGAGTATTCAGATGGCTCCGTTTGAAGCATTGTATGGGAGAAAATGTAGGTCTCCTGTGTGTTGGAGTGACGTGGGAGAACGTCAGATTCTGGGACCCGAGTTGGTGGTCAACATCGTAGAGACAGTCAAGAAGATTCAGGGACACTTGCGAGCAGCGCAAGACAGGCAGAAGCAGTGGGCAGACCTTCATCGTCGACCCTTGGAGTTCAAAGAGGGCGATCACGTCTTCTTGAGGATATCACCGACCAGAGGCACCATCCGATTCGGAGGGCGCGGCAAGTTGAGTCCAAGGTATATTGGACCATTTGACGTGCTCGAGAGAGTTGGAGAGGTGGCATATCGACTTGCGCTACCACCTTCACTGGAGGGAGTACATGACGTATTCCATGTGTTGCAGCTCAGGCGATATGTGGCAGACAGCAGTCATGTTCTCGACCATTCAGAGATCACCATTGGGCCGAGCTTATCATACCAAGAGCAACCCGTGGGAATCCTTGATCGTCGAGAGAAGGTATTGAGGAACCAGTCTATTCCCTTGGTTCGCGTAGCATGGAGGCATGGCGCGCCAGGAGAATCAACTTGGGAGCGCGAGGACGACATGCGCAAGCGTTTCCCGAACCTATTCGCAGACCAAGGTATGAATTTACATTGTTAATTTATATCTTATACCATCCTTGCATTCTATCGTGGCTTAATTTTAATTTCGAGGACGAAATTTTTATAAGTTGGGTAGAATGTAAAACCCCCTTCCCAGAAAATCGTATATGCCCTTTATTTATTAATTATTAATTAAATTGTAGTAATTAGGTCCAAATAGGAGAAATAGATTTTTAATAATTTTTATGTTAGGTGTTCGGACACTTAGATGAGTTATGGGACCATCAGGAATTTTTCGGATTTTATTCCATGTAGGAGACCCTTGAGCAGTTGCTAGCCTAACGATGTGCAATACCCTATCCTATAAATTTTCTTATGAGTATATATATATATATATATATATATATACAAATATATATGTATATATATTTTAATTAAAGAAAGAAAAGAAAGAAAAGAAAAGTTAATAGAATATAATAATAATAATAACTTATAGTAATATACTTATAGTAATATAGTAATAATAACATTCAGTTGACTTCTAACTTCTCAGCAAGTTGCTGAGAAGCCCATAGGCGTTGGCAAATCCGTGGACACCCTTGCTTCAGCGGCCGCATGACCCTTCAACCCGCTTCTTCCTATCTCCCTCTTCTATTATATATATAACATATATATATATATATATGATTAGCTCTCCAAAACCCTAACCTAAAACTCCAGACTTCCCCTTCCCATCTAGAGCCGTCACCGCAGCCAGAGAAGCCTCCCCAAGCCATCCAACCATCCCGTCGACGCCGACATCGCGAACTGCAGTCTCCCACTCGAGGCACCTTCGCTCCGGCGTGATTTTCCGTTGACTCACTCGACCAAACGCGGTTCCATTTTCATAGGTATGATCTTCCCTTAACCCTCTCAAATATTCGTTTTATAGTCAACCTCGGAAAACGTGTGCCCCTAGGTGAAAAATAGCGCCCAAGTCAGCGCGAGCAGACAGAATTCTGCAATCGCAGAAACTTGCGATGACCACCCATATTGCCGAGTTCGTATCTCCCACCACAGATATCCGAATTCGGTGATTCTTTTTGATACCTGTAGATTACATGACCTAGTTTATTCTCTGTATAATAACTTTGTGCTATTAGTTGCTGTGGACAAAATTGTAATCGTCACAAAACTGTGCGCACCCACTTTTTTCCGGTTTTCTAAAAGTTGGAGATCGGAGCGCGCCCCGCCAAACGGGACCGTCCCGCCTTGTGACAAGTGTACCGAATGGTGCACGCAGCATAATCGGACACGTAAAAATTTGTGGGGACTGATTTGGACGCGTGTGCGCGCCGGAATCAGGCCGTATCCGCGAACACATTCCGTGTCGCCACTTTTGTGGAACTCGCGAGTATTTTGTGCACGCTTGTCAGATTGTGACGAAACTTGCGCCACTGGACTCGTGGTAACACGCTGGTCCTGTGACCCAATTTTCACGCCTTTCTGAGACGGTTGACCAGATCGCCAATTGGCGGGCCCCACAGTTGACTTTTTGGACCAAATTATGTTCGGCTCATCGGAATCCAAATTTGGACATACCGTTGGGATCGTATTGACATTTAGAGTTGTTTGACCCATAGTTTGTCCCATTTAGAGACTGTTACCTTCGGCACGCTTTTCGGTGCAAAGTGGGCCCACCTATGGAATCCGCTTTGGCCCGAAAATGACCTTTTTGCCCCTGTGTCCAAATTGGACGTAAGGACAGGCATTTCCAGCTATTTGACATCTTCTGAGACTATTGGTGATATTTATTACAGCTTTCGGAGTAGTACCTACCGGATCCACCGATACCAGGACGACAGTTGATATTCAAACATCAGGCAAGTGTACCTTGCCAAACTCTACAGTATTGTTATATATTTTTCTTGCTTTATTATAGTGCGGTGCATGCTCAACCTAGGACCGTGTGACGTATTTAGCGTCCGATTATCAGTCGGGTGCCGACACTGTGCGCAGTGTTGGGTACGGTCATCTAGAGATGGACATTCGTGACACTTTATTCTCGTACTTGTCTTATCAAGTACCATATGACCCAGGACACTTGACACTATTCATGAGACAGGATTTTTCCGAGATATTCGTGGTGATTCTGTATAGGATACAGGACATGGACATTATACCCTTAGATACTTATGACTTGTTGCATTAGCTATGATCGCGCTTGACATGGGCATGAGACGTTATGGTCATGATATGCGTGGTTACATTGGGTGGGGAGAGACACACAGGCTACAGGCTGTTTCATATATCTATCTACTACTATTGTGAGGCCTCAGACTCTCGTAGCAGAGCTAGGCACATTACGTGTTTATTACCGCTACCGGCTCCCCGACACAGAGCTTGTAGTGGCTTCAGCCTGAGTTTTAGTGTTACTCTCACTTGCATTTCACTTAGATGGTTACATATTTACCCACTGATCATTTAGTTATTTATTTGCTGCACTGCTTATCTGTATTTATTTGGCATGAGTTTTCTTGTACCTTGCTATGTCCCCTGAGGACCTGGATCCGGATGTTTGTCCCCAGATTTTACAGACGAGGCTTTTCCCGAGGTTTACGGGACCGGAGCAGGAGCTGATCCAGGAGCTGTACCACCATCTGAGGACGAGGTCTTAGCTGAAGACTTCTCTTGAGCATCCATGTTCATGCTCAGCTTCCATTATTTATTTCAGTCTTTTACTTTCTGGTCTGTTGAACCATTGTACTAGATATTTATCGGGTTGTTCCCCGAAGTACTTTGTGAGACTTGCTGATGATTTACATTCCTTATTTATTCTGTGGATCATATTTTATATCTTGTGTGGATGAGATTAGTTGTACCATGATTGTCGTAGACTTGTTATATTACAGCTTAAGTATGCCTTGATGGATCCATTAAATTGGGTTTGTCCATCGGTGCGTACTGCTGGCCATTGCCACGCGTCCGGTCCCACGGTATTTTGGGACTGGGGCGTGACACATTGGGTGAAAAGAGTTTTACCATAATAAATGTTGATTATGTTATATATATAGATATTCTGGAGGTACCTTAGAATCTGACAAGAGCTTTGGCACACGTACTAGCCCTTCGAGATAATAAATGCTGCTATGGGTTTCTCCGACACAGAGCCTGTAGTAGTTTCAGCCTGAGTATGATTAATGCTCTCAAATTGCATTTCATATAGCTGGTTACATAGTTTGCTCTATTGATATTTATTATCATATACTGCATTTATTTGGCTTGAGTTATTCTTATACCTTGCTATGTCCCCTGAGGACCTGGATCCAGATTATGTCCCCAGGTATAGCAGATGAGATCTACCCCGAGGTATACGGGACAGGAGCAAACACTGGAGCAGTACCAGCACCAGAGGACGAGGTGTTGCCAGAGGATTTCTCCTGAGTATTTTGTTATATACACAGTCATATCTGTTTTTAGATACTCTATTTCTGTCTCTTGGATACTAAACTTATTATCGGGTTGTTCCCCGAGACATGTTATTGAGACTTGTTATTGGATTATATTTCTGAGTTTGATTATTCTGACATTTTATTTGTGATTTACCTAATGTGGATGAGACTAGAATTAGACTGTGATATGTATCGTAGACCATTATAATTGTTTTACAGCTTAAGTACACTCTAACGGGTCCATTAAATTGAGTTTGCCCATTGGAGTGTGCTGCTGGCCATTGCCACGTGGCTAGTCCCTCGATATTTTGGGACTGGGACGTGACACCATTGAACACCTTGACCTACATGTCACCGTGTATGGTATAAGTGATTAGGAAACACAATGTTAGTCAAGGTATGAATTGGACCGGGCGGCCCGAAACCCAGCCGTTAATTGGCCCGATCATCGTCGGTCTAGGCTATTCCGAGCCCGGTCAATAGGCCAACCCGACCCAGCCCACAAGAGATCCGGGTTTGGGATGGGTCCGAACAAGTGGTCCGATAGCCCGACTCGGACCGGCCCGGGAAAATACCCAAGCCGTACCGGTTCAGTCTTGGTAGATCGGTCGACCTAGCCTCGTCCTGCCCGGCCAAACGACCCGATCCAGGTCCGGTCAAAATTGAATTTTTTTAGATTCATATATATTGAAATATTTTAGATTCACTAGAAAAACTAATTGGATTTTTATAACAATGCATATAAGTTGTAGTATGTTCATAATATCATAATTCATAACAAGTTGTTCTATAACAATTACTTTCTACCGTAATCGAAAGTTAAATCGTTCTTATTATAATTACTAAATTATTATAAATAGATAATTTTTTATTATGAAAAATAAAAATTAATTTTTTGTCACATTTTTAGTCATCTTCACACTGATATATTATATGATAACGTTTGAGCGTCCGGAGATACCAATTTGACTCGTTAGCAACAAAATACCGAAAGAAAATTCGAAAAAATTAATCAAAGTAAAATTTGGAGATCGAAACATAATTTTTTTTGTGATTCCAAAACTACTAAAAGTTCGTCAAACGGTGATACGGTTTTATCCCATACTACTCTTCGATACACTCATTTTTGCATCGGTTGGACGTCGTTTCAATCTCTTGGTCAAAAGTTATGATCCTTTAAAGTTTAAAGTTTCATACTTTTGACTTGAACACGTGTATCTAGTCTCGAACTTAGATTCTTTCTATAAAGATTGTGTTACTCTCGTCAAGAACATACAAATCGATATATTGTTTGACGAAAAACGATTTTTGAGTCAATAGTTATGGCAACTCAAAGGCTGCTCGACGACATACGTCATTTTTTTACGGCAGAGAATTTTTGAAAAAAATTTGGATTTAAGAAAAAAAAAAAAAAAAAAACTAGGCCACCTCTTGTCCGGCCTTGACCGGTCCGGACTCAGTTCGGTCAGGCCCGACCCACCCTCGACCGAATCCGGATGTAGATTGGGTTCACCCTCTCGCTCCTCCGGTCCGGACCGGCCCGATCTAGCTCTTCTCTGGTCTAAGTCCGGTCCGACTCAGACCAGTCAAATCCGATCCGGCCTGGTCCGGTCCGGCCCGATTAACACCTATAAATGTTAGCAGCAATTGCTATCGTATCTACTGTTTTCTATCCAATTTTTTTCCCAACTGTGGACGGAAAATTTGAATCGGAAGGACCAGTTGTACCTTTTGCTGACATATATGAGGTGGTGTCGAGTGGCTGTTGTTAACTTAAGGACAGACATCCAGGAACAGTTGAAAATGGTGAATTTGACGGAGTTGTCTGCATCGAAGGCAGCAGGAAACATCAATGGGTTATGGGTGGATGAGTTGGGTGGTAAATCAAAATTGCCACCGCCACCTTCTTATTTATAGAAATGGACCCATTTGATTTTAGTACTGACGTTGTAACGATTCTACAGAGCTTAGTTTTGTATACTAAAAATAAGGGATTCAAATAAGAGAAAAAGTCTAAAATTATCTTTCTTTCTTTTTTCTTCCTTCTTTCTTTTGGTTTATCTTATTGTTGGTACCTCGAAATATTTGTATGACGATTTATTTATCTCGATGGAATTAATAAGTCATAGTCACTTTCAGCTCACAACTGGTTCATATAAGTAGAATTATAATCACTTAAAAAATGGGTTATTAGTTTTGGGGTCCCGCATAATACTAGAAATTTGGATTTATATCTTCGTATTGTCCAAAAGAGGTTCGAATCTCGTCGTAACAATTGATTTTGGACGACCGTCCAAAATGAAGACAAATTCAAATTTTGAATATTATACGAGACCATCAAACTAAACGAAAATATGAGAGAGTTATTTAGTTTTGCATGGTGGAAGTTGTGTGACTTGTGGTATTTAGTTTTGTCACGACCAATCGAGAATGAGACTTGCGACATGTTGCTTGTTTCTATTCTGATCTCAACAGCCACACAATCCTCCTGACGGCAGTTTCGATGGAGACGACCTCGTGGATATCGCGTATCGTCAGATGTATCTTGTCAGGATATACAGAAGTAAACAACAGTATCACAAGTCTCATTCTCAATCGGTCATGATAAAACTAAAAAAAATCTGAATCAAATAATCTTCACCATGCAAATTTAAATAACCCTCATATATTTTCGTTTAATTTTAGGATCTGGTATAATATTTAAAATTTAAGTTTGGGTCTTCATTTTGGACGGTCATGGACGGATCCTGTAAAGAGGTGGGGTGTTCCAGCAGAAACAAAATATTTCAATTTTTTTCTTGTTATATATAAATAATTTTTTATATAGGTTAGTCTACTTCTAGTCCGTCCGAATTCATTGTAGTTCATTCTAATTTTAGTTTTTGGATCCGTTCAAGTGGACGGTTAATCAAAATCAATTATTATGACAATATTGAAATCCTTTTCTGGAATATATGAAAATCTAAATCCAAATTTTTAGTACTATGTGGGATCCTGTAACTAAAAATTTGACTAGTGGTGGCAATCAATGATTTGGATGGCTGATATTGACCGGCATTCTTCCCGGGAAAATACCAAGACGACAAAGGGAAGTGGTTGGAACATAGGTCAATGAAGACGACACTCCAGCAACAGCAGCTTGTTCTTCCACGTTGAAATATTGATCAAAACCTCCTCTTCTTCCATATGTAGAAGTGAATGTAGCTTCTCAACTTGAAGAACTTAATCTAGTACTACTACACTGTGAGTTGTTGGTTGTTAAGGCTTGTGGTGAGTCGCTCTCGCGACTATAAGGTTGCTGTCGAAATCAAGCTAGAAATAGGTCTGCAATAATAGAGTCACGCATCGAGAGTTGAAATATTCGGATGTGATATGGGGGCTTGGTCGAACTTTATTAATTGTTGATACGTCCACTTGTCTGACAGGTCACCTAACCAATTTTCGAAATGTACGTACCAACAAGCGTTTCACGGACACCAGGACCATGTCTGATCCCCATGTTTTTGTTTTATACATAAAGGAGCAAAGTTAAATATACCTTAATCAAAAGAGTTATTGGGGTTAGTCAATCAATGTTCCGGTTCCACTGTTCTATTTTAGGACAAATTGTATGTGCGGACATTTCAATATTTGATCATTTATTTATAGACTTGCATGCATGTAGTGCGTTAGTTTAAGTGGTTGGTATGGTAGAATTTATTTTCTAGTGTTCAAATTCCTCAATTACTATTTGTTTTTGTCATTTTTTCTTGGAGGAAATTTTTGGAACTATCGGACTTGGACCTAAAATGACGCTTTGATGGTGCACTTTACACGTTCGTGTCGGATGCGGTACAATGGGACGGACTGCGGGACTACAAGCCTGCTAGGCGCAGTGGCCTGCGGTGTAGCAAGTCTGCGAGGCGCAGTGAGGCTGCGAGTTTGCTCGGTATCGCTGTTGTGCTGAAACCTATCTTCTAGTTTGTTGTTCAACTGTGGTCTCATTTTCACCCATGACTTTAGTTGACGGTTCAGTTTTGTAACTAAACATGGGTTACTCCCCTTTGTAAAAAAAAAAAAAAAATGCTCCAGCACTTAATGTAATGTCCCGTTCTACATGGTACATTGGGCTGCTTTGTTGGCTCGAAGGACCTGGTTGGATTTGGATTCATGTAGAGTAATCATAAAGAGATCTATGTGATTGGTATAGTGACTTGTTCCAGGCGGAGAAATTGTGTTGGCTTCTTGGATTGTATAGGCTGGTTGGTTTGAACTATGCGAGAAATCGCAGAATTTGAACGGTGATACATACTTGTTTAATTTGGCCGAATTGGATGATTTTTGGAACAGGGTTAGCTTGTGTAGTTATACCGGTTAAGATGATCGTGCATCACGTCAAGTCATCTGTTTAAGAAATCGTTCGAAATCTGCTCGGTCAAAATAGTAAGGTATCCTTCACGATGGGTGATTTTGATTCTTCTCTTCCTTACCTACACACTTAATAAAAATATGATAGTAGTCTTTATTTTCATATGCTTGTTAATGCTAAGTAAAAAGAACCAGATAAAGAGAGTAATCTTATTATTGTTATATGTTATTAAAAATTTATGGATATTTGTACCGTTGTTATAGAATGTGGATATGGTACTGTTGTTATGAACATGTGATTGTATCGTTATTGCAGGAGGTAGAAATGTTAAAAAAAATTTGGGACCAATGAATCACCAAGGTAGAATATGGTACGGTGCCATAAAATAGTCAAAATTTTAAGAATGGGATACGGTACCCATAGAACTATGTTGGATGGGGTGCAATACATCCGAAACTGTTTGGCTAGGGTACGGTACCCACAAAATTGTGTCGAATGTGAGAATGAACTATTGTACAAGTAGAGTTTTACAATGCTTTATTTTAGTTTATATAACATACAAATATTTTATACTTAAATTATTCACGCATTTGGATAGTCATGGATAACTTGTGCACAAGGTTTACCTTTTGTCGAATGGTCGTCTGACACGGGGACTAATTCGACATAGGAGGAAATCATGTGGAATGTGCTTCACACAAGAGGAATTACGGGACTTTGGGACTAGCTATCAGGACAGGAAGGGCGTATCGTAATACAGGTATTTTGAGTTCTTCGGTGAGGCTCGCTACCTGCACGCGAAGGATTGTTGTCTTACCAGATATATAGTCCAAGGTGGTGTATCATCAGTGACCTTCATATAGTTAGATTACACGGTAATGTCAATATGCTTCCAAGCTTATCAGATTGTTGGCATGGACGAATTCAAGACACATTTATATTTTATGAAGGCTAAAAATTGATATAGGGACACACTTGTGACATATTTATATTTTATGAAGGCTAACAACTTTCACAAGCTTGAAATTTTTTGACGACAAGCAATATAATATTAGAAAAGAAAGATTAGCCATAATCTTTAACTCGTTAATGTGGAGTATGTTCTGTCTAAAACAAAATATGTGACTCCAGAGACAAAAAAAAACATCGAAGTTATTGCTCCTATGATTACTACAATCAATAATAAAATAGAGATAATAATCTATACAAGTTTTCGATCATCAACTCCTTGGAGGATTCCTTAGCTGAATCCTACAATAAGAAGGCGAATGCTAGAGACATCTGGAGTCTCTTGAAAAGCACTACAAGAAAAATAAAAATATTTCCAAGATCTACCTCGTCAATAAATTCATGTCAATGGAATTTGAAGACAAAAAGAATATACTACCCCAGTGAAGGAGCTCATGAAGCTTCAACAAAAGCTAAAGGAAAAGGACATGTACATGGCTCTAGTTGACAAGTTTCTGGTGGAAATTATACTATCTAAACTCTTTATAAGCTGGGATCACTTCACAACTAGCATGTACCGCAAGAAGGCAGAAATGAAGTTAGAAGATCTTATGTGTTTCATTTGTATTGAGGATAAATTTAGGAACAAGATCAAGGTAGACACTCTATCCAAATAGTTTGATATGGAAGATATGGTCCGCCCTGGAGTTCAGAAAGACGAGAAGAAATCTACCTTCAATGGTAGGAAGAACCTCAAGAACATATGAGTGAAGTCATCTTCCTTCAAGGAAAAGCCTAAAGAAGATGTGGTCATCTCCAATTGCAACAAGAATGGTCACTTCAGAAAAGACTGTTTTAAACTAAAGAAGAGGGGCCACAAGAAATGTAAGCTTAACCTGATTGTTGTGGTTTCGAAGGTAGAGACGTCGATAATAAATACTAACTAGTGCTTCCTGGCATGTGTGTTCCGTGAAGAACTTGTTTGCTACGTATGAACTTTCATCTAAGAAGGTGATTGTGGAAAACAAAATACAAGCTAAAGTGAAGGGGGTCGAGAATGTGGTGCCGAGGCTAACTTCGGGGAAGCCACTTACACTATAGAATGTGAAGCATATGCCTGCTATCGTGAAGAACCTTTGGAAGCCTTTTATGCAATATTGGCTCGAGGATGGACATCAACGTTGGTAAGATGGTGATGTCCTATAGGGGTGCATATTTTTGCAAAGATTTATGCACTGGAGGATGTTTAAACTTCAACTTGTTCTACCTTCAGATGTTTTAATGAATTATCTACTCATGGTTATTCTCTTGAGTTATTGCACAATAGGCTAGGACATGTTTACTATAAACGAGTGAACAAAATGTCTATCATAGGCCATATCCCCAAATGTGGGTGGTAAAAAGGTAGAGACCTGAAGTATGTGTTCAAACGAAGATGTTAAGAAAACTGTTTAAGAGGGGGAACATACGGACATTCTGAAGTTGGTACACTCTGATATCTATGACTTCAAGCACTTCACCATGAAGATCGGGATGAAGTATTTTCTCACATTCATTTTTGACTTCTCGAAGTACGCTATTGTCTACCTTCTCAAGTTGAAATATGAAATGTTTGAGAAGTTCAAAGACTCCAGGGCATATGATGATCTACAAATGGACTAATAACTCAAAAGACTTAGGTATGATCAAGGTGGAGAGTATTGATCACACGAATTCATGTCGTTCTATAGAGAACACAAAATTGTGAATAAGACTACTCTTCCTTATTTCCAGCAATCAAATGGAGTTGCAGATAGGAAGAACCATATACTAACATAGATGATGAGCTATTTGATGTTAATGACATGGCTATCTAAATGCTTTTGGGAAGAAACTGCTTTAACAGCTACCTTTATAATTAAACAGAGTGTCTTTCACACAATTAGAAGTAACTCCTAATAAACTTTGATCCAAGGTCAGACTCAACTTGAATATAATTCGATTATATGGTGTGTTTGATATATATTAAGTTTCTAAATATCAAGATTCAGAAGTTGGGCACAATGACCACTAAGACGATCTTCCTGGGTTATGCCAAGAAGACTTAAACTTGGGAATTCTTTCATTTAAAAAAAATCATATTGTTGAGTCTCGTAATGCTGACTTCTTCAATGATACGTTTTCTAAAGATAACAACGTGATTCTCGAAGATTTATCAAAGATTAAAAAAATAGAAGGAAAGATAATGCTCATAATCAAGCTGAAACTACTAAAGGAGATGTAACTCCAAAAGGAAGTGATTTTGCTGGAGGATGCCATTTCAAAACCAGAACTTAGTGAGCCACATTCAAAGCGACTGTGGAAGTTGAAAGAATTCAAATATGACTATATCATGTGGAAGCTGATCCACTTACATATAACGAGATGATTAAGACTAAAAAATTTGTTTTCTAGAAGGAAGTAGCCAATGATGAGATTGAATTAATAATATCCAATAATACTTGAGTGTTGGTCAATCTAATTGAAGGAGCAAAACCCATTAGATGTAAATGATTGAAAAATAATAAGACTGATGGGACTGTAAACAAATTCAAGGCCAGGCTGATGGCAAAAAGATTTTTTAGAAACATGGGATCGACTACTTCGACACATATGCTCTGGCTGCTTAGATGACAACTATCAGAATGTTGATCATACTAGCTATAATTTACTAGATGGTAATTCACCAAAAGGAGGCAAAAATAATATGAATGAAGATCAGACCGAAGAGATTTACATGAATTAGCCATTAAGGATTTGTTGTCAAGGGGATTGAATACAAGGTGTGTGTTATGGCCTAGAACCAGAATACTGGAGAGCGAGGGCAGACAAAGCCAGCTACGTACACAGAATACTCTATACCCCGAGATATTGTCACAGCTGTCTAAACTTGTGAGGGTTTACTCTACAATCTATTAGGCAATCCTGGGTCAAGAATCCTAGGTATCTCAATCTCAAGCAAGCAACAAGTTACAAGATATATAATCACCAAACATATAATAGTAAGGCGTCCCAAACTATACATACACAGATGATCATGAAACTAGTTACCAAAATGAAGAACTAGCAGAGTACAATGTTACATGATCAGCTCTAGCTATAGTCTAGAATATGTTTTACATGTAGGCTCGCAAGCTAGAATATCTGTAGAAGCATAGAAAATACGGATCCATGCGGCCAGCAACCATGCGCCCCACGACAAAGTTCAGAAAAAATTGGAACGCATAGTCACCATGCGGCATAGTGCCTAGTACCATAGTGTCTAGTACCAAAGTGCGCCATTCTCCAGAAGGGACAAAGTGCGTCGGTAAAAAAAGTTCACCAAAGTGCGCCAACTCTGCAATATCTGCAAAGTGCGCAAACTTGACTTTTAATCAGTGGCGTACATTCTTGATGACTTGCAGATCCATTCAAAAGTACGCCAAGTGGGATTGTTATACTTTTGAAAGAATTGCCTTAGTACAAAACGTACGCAGGAGTAGAGAAGTGCGCCCAGAGTACTTAACATATCTTGACACATTTTCTAAGGAGTTTGTGAAACACACACAAGTGCGCTCACTGAAACTTCGCTTATGCGATAAAGGTTCCATGCGTACTTTTTGTATATATTCTCAGGCCAAGTTTTTATTCTCCGACTTGTTGTTCTTGGGCTCCATGAGCAATAATACAAGGAAATCAAAATAATCATTAAGACAAGTTCTAAGTATTAAGCAAATAAAATCTATCAAGTAATTAAACAAGTTATACTAAGAATCAAAACAAGGTCCATAATTGTTTCTTCGGTTGGTAAGATATACTTGCCTACGGTCAAGTTTTAGCCTAATACCAACACTACCAAGGTCACCCAGCACGGGCATAATAAGCGAGTCAGCTACCAAAGCGTGGCTAGGATATTGATTGTCTGAATGTTGCATACACGTTCGGGTGAATCCAGATTGACTTCCATGGATTCGTATCTAGCGTGTCCGTACTTTGTAAGACATCTTAAGAAAAAAATTTATGTGACCACGCCTTGAGATTTCAAACACAACATAGGGCTAATTAGATAACTAAAAGTGGTAGCAACATTTGAGGGAACGATATCCCGAGATCATGCCAACGAACCTTCCCACAGAGAGTCATTCTAAGTGCGTTGTGGGCTGGCCACCACAGATACTGTATATCATCTGCCTTAGTGGAGTGCAGTATCTGACATATTATTATGTCGAGCCATTGTTTCACTATAGGAATATTGGAACCGCTAATACCGTATTTTTAGCGCAGTGGCCCTATGGGGAACTGGTGCATCTCGTGAATACCTGTTTTATTTATTTGGTTCGATTAGCTCGTGTTCGGCACTGGTGTGATCTGAGGATACTTATTATGCATTATTTCTGAGATAACCTCAAACTCCACAAAATAACAAGTCGTACAAATTATTGGCCGGTATAAGAAATGGACTTGGTTGTGATTGTATCATTCGGCTAGTAGCCTAGAGAAATGGACTATCATAGTGTGATGGTTCAACCCTTATCCTTATTTGGTTGTAGGGTTGGATCTTTGCGCTAGGATATGTCATTGACCTAATTTACGACACTGAACCTATGTATTATTATATATTTTTCTTGGATTTTTGTTTCTCCATTTCTTGTTTTCTTTGTGGTACTTACTATTTTGGTCTAACCCCACTGGTTTTGCATGGCCAAGTTTCGAGCCAGCACCCGAGGATCCAGCGTACCCTCCCCCAACTCATGGCGCGTACCAAGAACATGGTCGCAGGGAATAGCGAGTGGGTTTTCTTCTTCCCTGCTTATCAATGAACATTTACTTCTTTTGGCACTTAGCCACAGGCACCTGTTAGTCGGCTCGTCTGGACATTAATTTTCTTACATGATTGTATTAAATCGGATTGCAGCTGATCACTGTCATGTACTTTTGTTACTTTTTTAGCTCCTTATTTTGCATAGCTTGTCTCCAGAACATTTTGAGAAAGCGTTTGTGACACCTTATTGCTTTATCATATATGCTCTATGCTTACTACTTCTTGTATGGATGATTGAGACATAGAAGTTCTTGACCATAGGAGACTTGATTGTAGCATGTACCCCCTTGTCTTGTACAGTCGTGATGGTCGTACGACGTATAGCACCTTGTACGGGGTAGCTGGTCATGTCTGTCTCCGTATTTTGGTACTGGGGCATGACAAAATCTGCTTTCTGAGGTGATGAAGATCACTGTTGCTCAAAGCAAGATTCGCCCAACACGATATGCTTCCAGGAACCAGCAAGTTCATGTAGAACTTCTGAAACGCTCGATTTCACCTCCTTACTTGGACTCGCACGAACTTCCTGGACTTTAATGACGGCTCCAGCAGCAACTCTCTTCCTCTTCCAATTTTTGTAGAAAATCCTCAAATGAGGTTTGAAGAGAGTATTTATAAGCATAGGGAGGAATCCCTAATCCTAATCATGGTCGTCCATCAATTACAAAAAGATTGGAATAAATTTAATTCATATCCCACAAGATTGGAATGAATTAAATTTAAATCTTATATGATTGATTTGAATTAAGTTCAAATCCCACATGATTAAATTTAAATCCTACATGATTGGAATGAATTAAATTTAAATCCCACATATATCGGATTTAAATTAATGACTCAATCTTTCCATAACTGATTAAATCTATCTGATAGCGGCGGACCCGCATGCAACCGCTCATGCGGTCCCGCAAGCAACGGCTTATGCGGCAGCGCATGCGGCCAGCCCATGCAGCCAGCTAATGCTGTCAGCCCATGCGGCCACGCATATTTGAGTGCATGAGCGCATCAAATGCGCACATGCGCCATGCGACGATGCTGACGCGGCCAGCCCATGCGACCATGCATGCGGCTCGCGCATGAGCACATCAAATGCGCACAAGCGTCATGCGACGATGCAAAGTGCAAAGTGCAAAGTGCGCCAACAAAGCGTCACTTTGCACCCTTGAGCGTCCGAGTCCGAGTCGCTAAGTCAATTTGGGACTTAGTTCCTATGAAAATAATTTCAAGAGCATGACAAAAAACATAAATACTTTCATGAGAAATTAATCTTTTTTCCTCCTAGAAAAATACTCCTATATAGCACCCATGTGTCCCATCACATCTCATATGCACACCTCAACTTATACAAAGTATTATATTTAGATACACACTTGATGGTGGTGTCAATGTAGAACTATTTTTCTTAGTCCAAAGACAAAAATACTAACACAACCAAAATAAATTCCGATTAGGATAACTCAACCCCTCAATCGGCCATGTATATAGCCACCTAATAGATATCTAGATATTATAATATGACTAGAAATTTAACATCCAAATATGACTGCACTCGGATGAGAAATGCTTTAACTAATAGGTGTGGATCGCTCATCACGCGCACATAGGCCTACATGTAATCGAGTGCGGTACACGTGATTAGGAAACGCAATGTTAGCAACAATTAAATGCTATCGAATATACTGCTTTCTACCCAATTTTTCAATTGCAAAATGTGGAAGGAAAATTTGGATCGGGAGGAGCAGTTGTACTTCGTTGCTTGACCTGTGAGCAAAATGAGGTGTCGTCGAGTGGCTGTTGTTACTTAAGGACGGACATCCAGGAACAGTAGAAAATGGTGAATATGACGAAGTTGTGTCTGCATCATGGGAAGAAGAAGGTGGCAGGAAACATCAATGGGTCATTGGGTGGTCAATCAAAATTGCCACTGTCTGCTTCTTATTTATAGAAATGGACCCACATTAGTTCGAGGTGTATATTGGACCGGTTCGGACGATCTGCGATCCGATTTAACCGGGTTCGATCTGGATCAGACTCAATCCGTCAGAAGAAGCAGATCGACCCAGTCCGGTCCGGTTCCAAGAAAGTTGGACCCAGTCCGGACTCATGATACGGCCAACGGCGGACCGGACCGGACCGGCCCGAATATTTTTTATATAATGTATGAAATATGTGAATAAATTTATATATAATGTAAGTAATATTATATATATATAATATGTGAATAAATTTAAAAAAAAATTATAAGTTATTTGTTAGTGTAATATTTTATAATATATATATATATATATATATATATATATATATATATATATAAAGATTTTTGTATATGAGTTACTTGTTAGATAATTAATAAATAGATGATAGAATTAGATTTAATTAATGAGATCATTTCCATAACCAAAAATATTAAATGTAAACAACCCTTATCATATTATAAATAAACAAACACTTAACTGATACAAAATTTTATTAATGATTCGTACTAATATTACTAATACATTAGAATATCATAAATAAGATAATTTTTTAATATATATTATTTTTGCTACATAAGCATGTTTTCAGCTTTTCAACTTTTCTTCAAAATTTATTTGTAATACTGCAAATAAAATTTGTAGATAGGCTGAAAGCTGAAACTCAAACATAGGTTGCATGACTCATCTAACAATAATAAAATATATTTAAAATGGTACATTTTTAGAAAAAATATAAGATAACTAGATATCCATACACATTTTCATATGCCTACATAGGTTTCATTTACCACAGTTATGATCCAATTTGAGTCGTTTCTTGCAATACAAGCATTCAACGAAAACTTTATTCGAGCCTCTTCGTTTCGTATAACGCTCATTGTAAACTCCGCTAAAATGATACCAAATTTTCGATTCAAACTCTTGTTGTAGTGCAGGCTGAGGTTGCTGTGCGGGTTGAGCTTGCTAATCTTGCAGTTGCTATGGTGGTTCATTTTCCATGATATTGCCTCTTCACACTATATTGCTTCAAATTTTTTTAAGAGGAGAGAAAATTTTTTTTTTGTTGTAATTGATTTTCATGTAATATGGTCTATTTATAGTTTTTTTGGAAGCAAAATGACTCACAATACAACAAAAATATAGTTGTTATAAGGATATTTTGCTCATTTTCAGCAAAATGACCAAAATACTTCTAAGACGAACAAAAATAACTCTAAAATGAGGTATTTCAATAATTCCACCGCCAGAGAACAAGTGCGACCTTGTCGCCAGAGAAGAAGATGACCGTACCGGAGCTACGGTCCGGTTTGAGGGTTTGGAGTCGAGATCGCAAGTCTCCAGGCCGAATATTTTGGTTTAAATTTCTATTTTCAGATTTGGGTTTAGGGTCGCAGGTCCCCAGGACCAGGCTGCAGCGGCCGGCAAATATATGGAGATGGGAGGGCTTAATTGTATGTTACTTTACAAGTTTACCCCTACTATGGTAAATTATTTTCAGAAATGACTCTGGACAACAGTCCGGATGGACTTGGGTCTAGTTTTGCCCCTGCCCCAATGGTCATGACTTTCAGGTCGGATTTACCGATCCAGCCAGGACCCGCGGAGGGAGTGGGCCGAGTCAGTCCTAGTTGTTGACCGGATCCAAACCGACCAAGACCGACTATAACTGGACGGGACCGGATTCCGGACCGTCCGGTCCATCTTGCACCTTGAACTTTAGTACTAACAATTTCAACGTTTCTACGGAACTCATTTTTGTTTAGGCCTTCATTCTTTCGACAAAAATTCTTTTAACAAAATTTGTGTACAAAACATTAAAATTTGCTAAAATGCAATCAACAACATAACCTTTCTAAAATTTGTAGGATAAAAAACGTGGAAGGACGATTTTACTAAACAAAAGATTAAAAAATTAATTAAAAGATACATATATTTCAAAGGTGTATCCTGGCATAAAGACGTCTTTCATATGGTCAGTTCTTTTGTTATTTTTCCAAAAAAATTAATCCAGAGCATAGAAGTTGATATTGTTCACACAATACAGAAGTTTCCGAAATTAAGATAATAGGATGAAAAGTCAATCGGAAGGATGTTTTCTTTGTTTTACAAAGAAAACACCCTTCTGAATGACATTTTCTATACAAAGACAGCTGCTAATCAATATTAACTACCTTTTAACCTTAATCTAAACTTTTCGTCCCACAATTACTAATATATATATATATATATATATATATATATATATATATATATATATATATATATATATATATGTTTTTGTAACATTGGAATACATAGTAATTTCTGGTTAGCTTGTGAAGTAATAACATCGCATACACATTTTTATTTTTTAGCAATTTTTAAAGCTAAAAATTTTAAAAAAAATGAATTTCTGGTTAGTTTGTAGAGTAATAAATAACATCTAATTCACAATTTTTATTTTTTAGCATTTTTAATGCTAAAAATACTAAAAAATAAAAACTATGTATGGGAATAATCGAACTCACAATCTTCACATACTGATGCCATTACTACACAAGCTAAACAATTTTTTTATGTATATATATGATATTAAGTCATTCAAAGTGACGTTTTCTACGCAGAAAATGCCACTCTGAAGGACGTTTTTCGTTATCACAATTGTTTTTCGTTGGCTATCAGCATTTACATCCATCATAAGGATGTTTTGTTCCTCTAAATAAAAAAATTTCATAACTTTGTGTTGTGCATAAAATTTTATCAAAATTTTGCGTTGTGTATACATTTTTCTGTAATTTTCTTTTTAAAAAATTGTCATAAAAATAGTATATGGTTTAGTCGGATATGTCCATACAATATGATGGTGGAGAACTTTTGTGGTGTAAAACTTTGATACGGATGACTGTATCAAAAAATTGATACAACCATTGTATGATAGGTGAGCCTTCCTCTATATATACTAGTAACGTGTACGTACGTTACACGTATTTTTAATGCAAGTAATGTTCAACATTAATAATTTATAATTGTCTTTATTTATTTCGTATTTATATTAGTTTGGCTTTAATCGTAAGCGATATATTATGTATTTATATAACTTGCGGTTAATTTTTTTCCTGAAATGTCTACAATATTTAAGAAAGTCAATATTGCATTAAGTTGTATTTTGCAGACAATACAATTTTCAATATACATGCACTTGTTATTGTCTATTGTGCACAAAATAACATTAGTACATTATTTATAGGAAAAAAGAATGTGTAAATGACGGTAAAAAAATATATTTACACATCGCCATTTACTCAACGATTATGTTCTCCGATTATATCATTGAAGCACATCATGATACACAACATTTCTGATATGAATTTCAGTAAACTCCTTCAAAATATCATTTTTAACCAAATTATTTGTTGTATTTATCGAAATTCATCTAGACAAATTAATATACAATTGTCCATGAGAGAAGACATGTTATGATAAATAGATTCTCACATTAGGTATTATCTGGTCATGTGATTTGTTGATTGTAAGAGCAAAACTCAAACCTCTCTCTCTCTCTCTCTCTCTCTCTCTCTCTATATATATATATATATATATATATATATATATATATATATATATGTTTGTAAGTTTTTCGAAGAGAGATGAGGAGCCACCTATCATAGTGGTTGTATCAATTTTTTGATAGAGCCATATGTATCAAAGTTTTACTCACTTTTGAGCAATATCCTGGTGGATTCTGTACAAAAATTGTGTACTTTTGAGCATGCCAATTCAAATGAAATTAATGTGATAAGGTAATAGTAATACTAGGCATAGGCATAGGCATAGGCATAGGCATAGGCATAGCAAGAGTAGCTTTTGAATCTTATTTTTCCTTCTGTTTTGTTGATCTCTTTTTGCCTGGATGCATTTTGTTTCCATTAACTCCTCTTTAGCCTTTTCCTGATGCTGTGCAGAAACAGATGAGCAAATAACATGCTCGAGATCTGCATTGCGTGAAGGGGGCATTTTTCCACTCTTCGATGATAAAAAAAAAAAAAAAGAAAAAGAAAAAGAAAAAGAAAATTGCAGGTAGAAGTTTGCTGAAATTAATATAAAAGTATAAAGTTTTAACAAAATATATTTTGAGAATAAAAATGTCTATCGAAATAACGTAAAAAACGACAACATAAATAAAAAATTAGCATTTAGAAAAATAACAATCAAAAGGACGTTTTCTGCACAAAAAAAGTTCTTCTGATAGGCGTTTTTATATCATATGTATTAAATTGTCACGTAGGCGAAAAAAAAAGTATAACCGTAAAAAAAAGGCCCATCGGAATGACGTATTTTGCGCAAAAATTGTCCTTCAGATTGACGTTTTTATATCATATGTATTAATTTGCCAAGTAGGTGAATAAAAAAAATTGTAAAAAAAGGCCCTTCAGAAGGATATTTTTCTAATAAATCAACAAAGAAAACGCCCTTCTAAAGGACAGAAATATGTTCTTTTTATACAGTCAAGGACATAATTTTGGTACAATTAATACCTATCTTTACAAAGAAAAAGTCCTTCAGAATGTCATTTTTCAAGCAAATCAAAGAAAATGTCATTCAAAATGACATTTTTCTAACAAATTAAACAAATAGTCTTTCGGAAGAGCGTTTTCTTGCTCTTATCTTAATTTCACCAAACTTTGCGTTGTGATAGTAATTTCAGCAAACTTCTTTACTCTACATGAAATTTTCTATAAAAAACATTATATGAAAGAAAAGGTCAAGAAGTTTTTTCTTATTTATAAATTAAAATACCCATTGAAATGACGTTTTCTTCATATAAAATGCCCTAAAGTGGACGTTTTTATTAAAAAATATTTTTTGGGTGGACCATGCAGATCCGACTTTGCAATAGTGCAATTTCGTGGTAGTGCAACGACTTAGTTGTACTACTGCGAGCCTGCGATATGATAGGATATATGATACTAGGATGAGAGAGTGAATACTCAATCACAACTAGGAAACAATTTCAACCAATTGATTCTTGCTATCTTTACTCATTCTGAATATTGCTTTGTTTGAATATTATTGTCCTTCTTTGATGATATCGTATCTTGCGCAATATTGATTCCTTCGTTTTGATCTGTCTTCAGGATGCCGTCGAAGACGCGATCGCAGCGCTCTGGCGCTGTTTCAACGAGGTTGGTTACTTCTCCGCCTCCAAGGCGAGCAGCAGTAGCTACTACTCCACTTTCTCCAGCCCAGAGGGTCGTCTCACCGGTCCAGGTGGAGGCTTCAACAGTAGCTTTTGGGGGGACTCCACCTCCTGTTCTAAGGACCGTGCCCGTCGTTTTCGAGGAGCTTCCACCACCCCCAGCACCAGTCGACGTCGCGCAGATGTTTGCTATTTTTCGGGAGATGATTGAGGCCCAGAGGGTCCAGGCGGAGGCCCGGTACCGCCAGTCGGATGTGATGAGGCAGAGGATAGAAAATGCCCATCAGTTAGCACTAGCAGCCGTGGAGATAGTAGCGTCAGTTCAGCCGCAGATTGTTCTGCCTTAGCCCGATCCGCATAGCCGAGACCAGATACCATTGTTGATTTCAAGATTATGATTCCCAAGGACTTTAAGGGCACGGAGGGGATCTTGTACGTCGACGATTGGATTAAGGATATTGAGAGAAACTTGTGATCCGCACAGATCCCGAAGAGTCTACGGGTAGAGGCAGCGGACAGCCAGATGTTTGACATCGTCCTGACATGGTTTCGTACATATCCAAGGATTGCGGCACCAGGATTGAGTTGGGAAGCATTCAAGGAACTTGTTTAGAATTTGTTTGACCTATAATATGCTATTTTTAGGGACCTTTGCTCTTGGCACATTTTTCGGTGCAGGACGGGTCCCACTAGTGGACCCTGTGTTGACCAGAAACTGTATTTTTGTCCCCTGTGTCCAAATTGGAAGTCTGAATATGCTTTTTTGAGTATCTCACTCTGTGACTGTTGGTGATATTTGTGACAGCATCCGGGGATATCTGCTCCAGTTTCCATTTTATGCTGCTACTTCTTTAGTGAGTTCGTGTTCTAATCTTCGCCTGGCTTCCAGGCAAGTATAACTTGCCTTGTTGTACTGTTTAAATTCAGTTAATATTATATATTATGCTCTAAATATTATATAATTGTGCGCGTCCGAGAATGACTCGGATGCAGTCGACGTTAGGACTTGTGTTTGACCTAGCGTCTAGTGGACGTACCCTAAGTGATGGAGTTATCATTATAACTCTGAGGCCTTGACACGTATCATTCCACGTCACAGAGTGAGTTTATGATAGGATACGTGCTTACGCACTTGACTGGCCATCGGTGCGAGTAGCACGTGTGATGGTATTTAGCGTTGTTGTGTGGTTCTTAGTAACTTGCATATAGTTACGAGATGTCAACGTCGCACTTGAGACTTATACATTAGCATTGGACGGAAAGGACAACTAGTGGGCGTATGGGACACCCACCTCCTTTATACAGATACCACGTTCTTCGGAGCAATACAGACGTATATATTTATGCAGATACCGCGTTCTTCAGAGCATTGGACGTTACATGTGCAGATACCTAATTCTTTGGAGCGTTGAACGTTACTTGCGCAGATACCACGCTCTTCGAAGTGTTTGACGTTATGCCTACACATGTCATACGTACCAAGGTTGTCCTCAAATTGCATTCATATAGATGGATAGTTCACCCTGATTTACTTTACTCATTATTTACATTATGGCATGTACTATTTGTATCTTGTTACGTCCCTCTGAGGACCTGGTTCCCTTCTAAATTATTTGAGCATGTTACATGATGCTTGATCCAGTGGAGTGTTGGACATCGTTGCAGGTATCTTTACATCTTTCAGCCATTACAGTCATGTACTACATTTTATTTTTTATTCTGCTTTTATAGCCAAGTGTTTATAGGTCTATATTTGTAAACCCCCAGATTTTTTTTCAAGATTTTTAAAACAAGATTTTTCAGAATTTTCTGGGATTTTTCGGGAATTTTTACTAATTAAAAACCAGGGTACTTTGGCATTAAATAAAATTAAATATTTTTAAAATATATTAAAATATTATAAAAATAATATTTTTGGGTGTAAAATAAAAAACTGGACTTAGGATAATTTTTCTGGAATTTATTGGACCCCGAACCTATTTTTAAAACCCTAAAATCTATTTTTAATTTTAACCCTGAACCCGGTTCACTAAACCAAGCTAAACCAAACCAAACCAAACCAAACCAAACCAACCCCTCAGCCGCGGGTCGGATTCGGGTCAAACCCGCGACCCGAACCCGTATTCGTCCCTAGCGGGTCGGGCCGGGTCGGCCCAACCCGAACCCGCCTCCGACCCGACCCGCCTGACCACTTCCCACATGACCCTGCCCATGCCCGCGTCTCCCGGCGCTCCGCCCGCCCGCTCGGCCACGCGCCGCCCCCGCCCGCGTTCTCCGGCCGCCTCGCCCGGCCACGTCTTCGACTCCTCCGCCGCCTAGCTCGGCCGACCCCATCGCCCTCTCTCCTTATAAAACCCTAGCCCCTTCCCTCTTCTCCGGCCAAATCCCCCCGCCGACAACTCCTCCCTCACCCGCTGCCCAGCTCTGCCTCGCCGCACCGCGCCGCCCCGGCCTCCCTCTCCTTCCTCCTCCCTCGACAGCAAGTCTCAGCCGCAGCAGCAGCCGGCTCAGCCCTCTGCGCCGCCTCCCGCGCGCCGCCGTCTTGGACCACCTCCGGCCCTCGCCTGCCACCCTCCGGCCCGCCTTCGGCCGCCGCGACTCCGACAGAAGCCTAACCCTAACCCTAGGTCGGACACGACTCGGACACGCTGTGTCGTGTCGACTTGGACACGAGAAAACTCGATTTCTGGAGCCCTGTTCAGGTACCCATTTCTCTCTCCTCGCTGTCCCGTTTTCGATTTCGTCTGTTGCATCGCGAATCCTGCGTGACCCTCTCGGTGTCCGTGCAACCCGCTCGGTGCATCGCGTCCTGTGGCGATCGCGAACCGCAATCCAAAAACAGGAAAAATAATGCCCTGATTCACCCCGGAACTGAGTACGCCCCGCCAAACGGGACGACTTGGTCGCGTGCGGTCTTCACCGATACGTACGCGCCATTGATACGGACGTGCAAGATTTCGCGGAAGTTGATTTGGATGTGCGTGCACACCGGAATCAACGCGTATCCGCCGACACCGTCCCGTATCCGTCTGTTCTGAAATGCGTCGTAACTTTGGGTACACACGTCGGATTGAAACGAAACTTGCGCCATCGGACTCGTAGCGATACGCTGGTCCTGTGACCCAAGTTTGGTTCGATTCTGAGAACGTTGACAAAATCGCGTATCGTGGGCCCCACAGGCTCCACTTGACGGACGATTTTGTGATCGGCTCATCGGAATCCAATTTTGGAAGTTCCGTTGGGTTCGTATCATCATTCTGGACCTGTTGACACTAAGTTTAACGAATTTGAAAAACTTTGTCCCTGACACATTTTTCAGTGCGAAACGGGCCACATGTGGACCCGCTTTGGCCCAAAATTGTCATTTTTGTCCTTGTCTTCAAATTGGACTCAAGGACAGGTGTTTCTACCTATTTGATATTTTCTGAACCTAATAGTAATGTTTATTTCAGCATCCGGAGACGTTCTTGGAGATTTCACAGTTGGGGACCAAACACCAGGCAAGTGTACCTTGCCAACATTGCAGTTCTTGTTATATAATTCCTTGATTTATTTATATCTTGTACATGCTTAACCTAGGGCCGTGTGACTTGCTTAGCGTCCGATCAATAGTCGGATGCCAACCCCGTACGCGGAGTTGGGCAACGTCACCTAGAGATGGATATCGTGACATTTACATTCTTGTACTTGCATTATCAAGTACGTTATACCCAGGACACCTGACACTATTCATGAGACAGAATCTTCTGAGATATTCATGGTGATTCTGTGTACGATACATGTTCATGACAAATACAGTTTACATGCTTAGAATTTATTCTGATTTATTGCATTAGTTTGATCTTGCGTGACTTGTAACTGAGACATTATGAACTTGTGACGTGAGATTACATGGGGTGGTATTACCATATCAAGGCTGATTATAATATAAATAATGTCATCTGGAGGTGTCTTAGTCTCTGATACAGAGCTTTGGCACAAGTTCTGGCCCTTCGAGAAAATACTGCTATGGGTTTCTCCGACACTGATCCTGTAGTAGTCTCAGCCTGAGTATGACTAAAACTCTCACTTGCATATCACTTAGCTGGTTTACTTATTTACCCTATTGTTTCATTTATTGCTGCACTGCATTTATTTTGGTTTGTATTATCTGTATCTTGTTATGTCCCCTGAGGACCTGGATCCGGATTATGTCCCCAGGATTAGCTGACGAGATCTATCCCGAGGTATACGGGACCGGAGCATTAGCATTAGCAGAAGCAGGTGCATACATTGGAGCAGTACCAGAATCTGAGGACGAGATCGTACCAGAGGACTTCTCCTGAGTATTGGCTTGAGATACTCATTTATTTCTATTTCTAGTCATTTTATTTCCAGTCTATTTCATTGATGTATCAGACTTATTCTCGGATTGTTCTCCGAGACACTTTTATTTAGACTTGCTAGTTTATTTTTATTTTTATTCTGGCTTTGGATCTGCGATTATCTGTTGTGGATGAGATTAGAATAGACTGTGACTTGTATCATTGGACCTATTTATTGTTGTACTACAGCTTAAGTACGCCCTGATGGATCCATTAAATTAGGTTTGTCCATCGGTGCATGCTGCTGGCCATTGCCACGTGTCCAGTCCCTCGTTATTTTGGGACTGGAGCGTGACAATATTATTTCTTTGGCCTATTCTGCAGACTAATGATACGTATCGTTCCTTCTTGAAATTTTATTTACCATGGATTGAGAATTAGTTTAGTTGTTGGATATTAGAAATAGATATATAGCTGGATCACTTAACCTTGGACAGCATAGGTGCACTTCGTTGGGCCCATTAAATTAGAAAGTCCTACGGAGTCGTACCAACTGGCCATTGCCACGTGTCTAGTCCCATACGTTTTGGGACTGGAACGTGACACCCTTCAGGGAGCCATTGTGTCAAACACTTCAATAATTTTGTCACACTATTTTCCGACCAATTGTACTTCTTCTTTAAGTTATGCAACTCTACAATTACAGATAGAGTTGTGTGTCCATCTTCACAACCAAGGAATAATTTTTCATTTGCAATTCTTTTATATTCATAATACTTGTCAAAATGGTCAAGACAAGGCGCAAAAGAATCTTCGAGAGCTGCATCTGTCTGAGAATTATTTGTACCACTACCTTCACCACCAGGAGCCTCATTGTGTATACCATAAGCATCGTCAACCAGGTTTTCTAATGCACCTACGTTGTCATTGGTATCTAAATTTAGAGCTACATCATGGATTTGTTCCTTTTCAACAAACTGTTGTTTAGGATTTCCCATCATATCCATGTCCGGCTTCTCCCCATGAAGAAACCAATCATCATATGTCGGAAGCATTCCATTGAGGATCAAATGTCTTCTTACTACTTCAAAAAAGTTCTTTTTTTCATTTTTGCACTTCTTACAGGGGCAACTACATGTTGTAAGTCCAACTGGTGCGTGCTTCATTGCAAAGTCCATAAAATTTGAACCCCCTGTTTGTATTCGGTATCATTTCTATGTGGATGTTTTATCCACTCTTTTGGAATCGATCGTGACATGTTAGCAAAAAATTATATCCTCCCTCAAACAAGATACCTACCAAACGAAGAAGATGAATATTAGTAAGAAACAACATTACTGTAGATTGATCTGTTGTATTGTATAAAATGCATAGATGTTATAACCTAGCCTACAATATTATATGAAGTGTGCTTGAACTGCTATAGATTGGTATATATTTGGTTCACTTTCTTTGTCGATGATTGCATACTGTTATATATGAATGAATATAAATAACATGGCAGAGGTTCATGCATGCAATTGGGACATTATATTCTTTATATTAATGCCAAGGAAATACCAGAAACAGTAGGAGGTTTCCTGTAGTTTACCCAAACCCCAAAGCATATCTTTAGAAATATAGCAAGACCTAACCAACACATTGAACGAGTCAGGTAATTAGTTAAGTCGACTTGTTTTTGCTGATCAAGAGAAATCAGTTAACTCTTTTTGTTGGCCAAGAATCCCTATTGAGTTCTTTTTGCAGGTGATAAACTGAAGTCAACTGTTAAAGCAGTTGATATTTAGTAGTTTCAGGATATTTAGCAGGCCCAGCAACAGCAAAGGGCACCACCACAGGGACGTGGACAGACTTTTACGATGACAGTGGTGGAGGCATAGACTCGAGGAGTAGCGAATATGAGTAAGATTTAGTTTTATCATAGCTATCTATAATAGTGAATATTTCTAGTAATACTTTATCATGTGCCGGTTAGTTCCATTCCCTAGCTTATACCTAGTATTATGTTAGCATAAACTTGTTAGTCTAGATTGGTAATATGTCTGTGGTACCCAAGCTTTCATAAGTTGTAGTTGATCTTCGTTCTAACCAGGCTCTTTTACTCTTGAGTTACTCATCTCTCATTGCCTAGGGAATGTCACGTCCCGGTCCCGAAGGCCTCCCGACCACCGTTCCCTCGCTGGACCGGACGCGAATCATCATGCCTCGGCTCACCCGCGGGACGCATATGATCGTTTGATATCGGGACGTGATGCCGTACGAGCCTGGGGTTGCGCCCGCACACGGCAACATCGTTTAAGTTTGGCTATCATCGCATCAATCGAGTAAGCAAAGGAGCGACATTGTTGCAAGCATTTATCCATCTGAGTATTCGGGGCAAATCGAGGCACTGGGTTCTCTGTTTACAAAGGCATCGTTCCATACATTATGCCCTTCTATACGAAAGCAGCTCGAGGCAATCGAAACCAGATTTCCGGGTCTTGGGGATGAGGCACGCATATCGCTTTCTCGGACGATCCAGTACCTGCAAGCAAGTAAACTGGTGGGTTAGCACTTTTATAAGTACTGGTGAGTATAAACAACTGAACAGAAGCAAAAATTCACTAAAACCAACACTAAGTAATCATGTTATAAAATATTTATATTACTAGTGATCTTTCTAGTTTTACCTATATTCGTTACATGCAGCATAAGAACGGAGTCATATTACTTCTTTTGGAAACATCTTTAAAAACATAGTTCATATTGATTATAAGCAAGCAGACAAGACAAGCCGATTGTTCTATTAACAGGGTGTGCGCAGCATGTCTCGTGAGCTATACTCAAAGACTCTAAGGACAAATGCAAATCTAGGGACTTCCTCTATCAAGCCAACACAATGAACTATCTTATATGCAGTGCGGTCCCCGAGTATCTCAGGATCGGTAGCGGTGAATCCAGCTAACCAATGATTCATTTATCTGATGTTATTAGCAGCTATGACTCATGGTTGCTCTTCACTATCATGGTAGCAGTCGTGACCAAGATTCATCTCTCCACCAATAGCCATTGTCCGACCGATGCGAATGCATGAAACACTATCAAATAAACTCTAGGTTGCAGACGAGATGAACCATCAGACCATATATCTCTGTAGCGGACAAGCCGCCTTATTTCTGAACACATTCAAGCACATAATATGGTTCTCTCGAAGCACAAGCGATAGTGGAACATGTTTATGCAAACTCTTAGTCTTAGACAAGCGTTTCAGGTTCTCTTAGTTAAGCAGGCAAGTTTGTTTCAAAGATAAGCTATGTAAGTTCTCTTAGTAAGCATGCAAGACAGGTTCTATCATTCTCTTATGAAAACAAGCATTCAAAAACTCAGATTTATTATTAAGGCATGCAAGAATCAGAGAACGAAGTTCTGCCCACTCACTTTGATTACATAGTGCCGACGCGGAGCGGGGCACTACAGAAAAAAGTTTTCATTTCTTCCCTACGTGTTCTGCTTGAACAAAACCCTCACCCTTCCTCTCGATTTTTTCTTGTTCATGGTTCCTTATCCTTTGTGTCGTGCTTCAACAAACAAGTCTTGCAACCGCGTCATCTCTTCTGAGCAAACTTTTTCTTGACCAGTTATGTTTTATTTTCTTAATTGCGAGGACACAATTCTTTTAAGGTGGGTAGATTGTAAACACCCTGATTTTTAGAATTTAATTTAAAAAATTTATTAATTATTATTGTAGAATTTTTTAATATTTTTAGTTAATTATAATAAATGTTCTTCATGGATTTATATTTTTGTGTATTAAATTAATTATTAAAATAGTACAAAAATTATATTTTTGGTGTATAATTAATAATAGAGTATTGTGTAATTTTTCTGGAATTTATTGGACTTCAAAACTATTTTTATGGCCATATATGCATAAACCAACCTAAACCAACCCAACCTAAACCGAACTAACCCAGACCAAACTAGACCAACCGGACCCAAACCCGCACCCGTACCTGAACCTGCAAACCCACTAACCCGTTAACCCATAACCCAACCCCCCATCTACAGTAACTCCTACGTAAAAGCCCCGATCCCTCACTCCCACTCCCCGAAATCAACGACCGAACCCCTCCTTTCCGCTCCCTGTAACCGCCCACAATCCACCCTATAAAACCTCCAGCCTAGCAGAACCTCACCACATCATTTTCTCTACCACAGCCTCCGACGATCGCCGCCGCACGCCGCCGCAAAGTAGCCGCCTAAATTCCCGAGCAACAGCAGTAACAAGGTACCCAACTTCCAACCCTTGTATCTACCTGCGCAGTAATCCAAATATTGACCCGTCGAATACTATGCAGAGACCACATGACTCTCTTGAACCCTGTGTAATTAGTTCGGTGTATCGTGTCCTGTGTCGGTCGCAATTTGCGACGCAAAACAGGAAAAAATGACCCAATTTGTAGTTCAGGAAACTGCCCCAAACACCCATGTTCATGGCTGTTTTTCTTCCAACCTAGTTAATATTTTTTAAATTTCACTTGAACAACAATTTAGATTACATAACCAAGATTTAATCCTTTCAATTAGTTTATTTTAATTTATTGTATGCTGTGATTTATTCGCGGTGGAAGTTGGCCAAAAACTTGGTTTTCTAAACCAATTTTTTTTTGAAAACGGTTGCGTCCCACTAAACGAGACGACTTCGTCGTGTGCGAATTATATTGAATGGCGCGTATCGTCACCACTGATGTGTAGAATTTTATGAAAGTTGATTTGGATGTACGTGCACACCGGAATCTACGTGTATCCGTCGAAAAATCCTATATCGGCCCATTCTGACACTCGTCATAATTTTGTGTGTGCTTGTCGTTTCATAACGAAACTTATGCCATCAGATTCGTAGCATTACGCTGGTCCTGTGACCCGAGTTTGGTTCAATTCTGAGAACGTTGACGAAATTCCGTTTCGTGGGCCCCATGATTCCACTTGACGAGCGATTTCGTGACCGGCTCATCAGAATCCAGTTCTGGATATTCTGTTGGGTTTGTATCATCCTTCTAGACTCATAGATACTAAGTTTGATAAATTTAGAGAACTTTATCTTTGGCATATTTTTCGGTGTGCAGTGGATCCCGCTTTGACCAGAAATTGTCTATTCTGTCCATGTGTCCAAATTGGACTTATGGGTAGTCAATTCTAGCTATTTCATATATTTTAAGAGCAATGGTAGTGTTTGTTTTAGTATTCAGAGGCTTACCTGGATATTCCACTTATATCAGAGCAACTGTCGAAGCTCAGAACCCAGGCAAGTGTACCTTGCCAACTTGCAGTAGATCTTGTGATATTATTTGCTTGTATTCTTTCTATATACTTTTGTGATGTACCTGTTCAACCTAGGACCGTGAGATGTTACTTAGTGTCCGAACAAGATTCGGGTGTCGACGCCGTACGCGGAGTCGTGTAACATCATTTAGAGAGTTGATACCACGATCCTGTATATTTTCGTGCTTGTTTTACCAAGTACTTCATACCATAGGACACTTGACACTATTTGTGAGACAGAATCTTTTCTGAGTTATTCATGGTGATTCTGTATAGGCTTACAGGATTCGTGACATAAGGCTTGCATATACATAGATATTATTATGACTCGTTGTATTAGCTAGAGGTCAAGATCTTGCGTGTTATGGACATGAGACGTCATGGACATGAGACGTGTGATTACATTGGGTGGAAAGAGACACACATGCTACATGCTGATTACATACATATATATTTTATCATTACGGTGCTTTAGTCACTGTTCCAGAGCTTGGCCCATTACGTGATATTACTGCTACCGGCTCCCCGACACAGAGTGTGTAGTGGTCACAGCTTGAGTACTAGTGATGCTCTCATTTGTATTTCGCATAGCTGGTTACATAGCTTGCCCTCAGGATCTATTTTTATATACTGTATTTTATTTGGCTTGAGTTATTCTTGTACCTTGCTATGTCTCCTGAGGACCTGGATCTGGATTATGTCCCCAGGTACAACAGAGGAGGTTTACCCCGAGATATACGGGACAGGAGCTGACGCTGGAGCAATAATGGCACCAGAGGACGAGGTTGTGCCAAGGATTTCCCCTGAGTATTCTGTTACATACTCAGTTATTTCATATCTTGACTCTTGGATTTATGCATTGACTTATTATCGGGTTGTTCCCCGAGACACTATTTATTTGGACTTGTTGATGGACTATATTTCTTTTTATCTTTTATTTTGATTATATTTAATTGTGTTTACTTTATGTGGATGAGATTAGAATTATTCTGTGATAGATGGTATAGACTGCATTTATATTTATTATAGCTTAAGTGCACTCTAACGGTTCCATTAAATTGGGTTGCCCATTGGAGTTGTGTTGCTGGCCATTGCCACGTGGCTAGTCCCTCGGTATTTTGGGAATTGGACATGACAATGACAATCTTTAATTTTGTCACCACCTCTGGAAGGTTTTTCTTAGGAGCTAATCCCCCAAGGGGCTTAGCGAGTCAGACTTGGACTCAGACTCAGACTCGGGATCAAGGGCATAAAGTGGCGCCTTGTTGGCGCACTTTACACTTAGCACGTCAGCATCGTCGCATGGGAGCTTGAGAGCTCCTTTTATGCGGGAGTTGCATGCACGATTGCTAACTCGGGCGCATGTGACCAAAAGTGCTATGCGTCCCGGCGCTATGCGACCAAGGCACTATGCATCCAAGTGTTATGTGGCCAGGGGTTATACGGCCAGATTTGGATGAGCAAGTTGCATGTGGAGGGGACATGGTCTGCTATAGGCGGCACATGATTTTTTGTGCCTTCCGAAAAATACGAAGCATACGGCGCAAGCGACCGCTTTTGGCATTTTACGGCATTGTCTGCCTCGTGCAGTACAGCATGACCAACGGCGGAGACGACACACGCAGTACGGGCGGCGCCTGCAACTCTGACACCCAGATTTTGGGGGATCTCTTCGGTCGGAACATATGCGGCCTTGAGTTTCCTCAGGCCGCATATGTGCTATTTTCTCTATATATAGAGGAGCTTCTCTTTCATTTGGGAAGAGAAAAAATAGATAGAAAAATCGAGAATACCAGATGACCGGTGTCCTAGAGTGTCCCCCTCCCATATGGTATTTTCGAGTATTTTCGAAGGTGACATTGAGCGTTCCAGAAGTTTATTTGTGAACTTGCTGATTCCTAGGGGCAGATCGTCTGTACGGCGAATCTTGTTTTGAGTAACGGTGGTTTTGACCACCCTAGTAAGGAGCTTTTCTTCAGCTTTTTCTTTACTCATTCATTCTCATTGTAGCGTCTGCGAACGTAAAAAAACGAACATTTTTCTTGTTGCTTGTTGTAATCTTTTTTTTCTTCAAAGTCAGTTTGTAACCTGTTATTGGTTTGTACTTCATTGGAATCGAGAAATATTATATGAAGAACTCTTGTGTGAATCTCTGATCTTTTTGACCACTTGGATTCCAGTAGAGAGCGGACCTTCGGATCTCGCTAGTAGCTCCGTTATGACCCGCGTTCTACCATTTTTGATCTGTCTCGGGTTTAACAACTAATATGCCTTAGAAAATCTTTAATATCGACAGTGGCATCTCTTCTCCTATATATTGTCAGATCTCGACCAAACTATGGGCTAATTAGTGCCACAAGTAAGGGGTTGTTTAGATATAATTAACTCTTTAAAAGTGTAAAAGTATCACTTGTAGCATGTTGAGTTGCAGTGCACTTGCAGAAAGTGGCACTTTCCAAAATGTGTTTGGATACAGTATTTTTGGTCTCCTGCAAGTGAGAAAAATGACTTTCAGTATTTGGATATCATATATGACTTTCCTATCTACTGTTCATCTTTTGCAAAATAAATTAATTTTTTTTTTTTGAAATATATGTCACCAACCCTTTCTTTGAAGTACAGGACTAAAGATTTATGATTGTCAACAAAATTTGACAGTCCTTCCAATAGGTAAGACAGTCAAAAATTTTGACAGTCCTATCTACTGGAAGGACTGTCAATTTTTTGACAGTTCTAAATATAAACTGTCATAGAGTAACTTTTGATGTGTCTTTAGAAATAGCCTAAACAAAGGAGTACCCTGACATGCTTGGTATAAGTCTCCTATGGTGCTCAATGCTACTTGTGTCTTGGGCTCACGTTTGCTCGGCTGAGATGTTGGGAGATGTTTCCTCCTCTCTGCATTACGTTGAACCCTTGGTGGTAAATGGCGTGAAGGTGGCAGACATCTCCGACAATGAATTGGATTGCTCTTCTGAATTCTGGAGGAATTCTCTTCTCCTCTATATTATCAGATCTCGACCGTACTATAGGCTAATTAGTGCCACAAGTAAATGGTTGTTTAGATATAAGTAACTCTTTAAAAGTGTAAAAGTATCACTTGCAGTATGTTGAGTTGCAGTGCACTTACAACAAGTGACTCTTTCCAAAATATATTTGAATACAGTATTTTTTGTCTCCTGCATGTGAGAAAAATAACTTTCAGTATTTGAATATCATATATGACTTTTCTATCTACTGTCATCTTTTGCAAAATAAATTTTAAAAAATGTGAAGCATATGTCACCAACCCTTTCTTCGAAGCACAGATCACCAACCAAACATATTTTACACACAAAATTTTCCAACGATAGACCACAACCACATATCACCAACTGATTTTTTTTGAGCTCCTCTCTTCCTCTTCCTCCTCCTCCTCCTCTTCTTCTTCCATTTTTTTCTTTGTTTGTTTGGTTCTTTCTTCTTCTTTTTTGTTACACAAACCACATATCTGTTTGCAAAATATCATTTTTTTTCCTTTCAATCTGTAAACAAAATTAAACAAAGTTTAGTGTTATAGGCCTCTGAGAAAGTCGCGCTGAACATACTGTCCTAAGAGTTAATCTGATGTCTATGTGCAGACTGTTCTCGAATGCTCCTAGTGGTAAAATCTTTCGTGCTACCGATTTCTCGTCGTCTCACACAACTCGGAAAGAATGTGATCCTGAACTTAGCTCTTGTACAGAACACGAGATTGAGGAGCAAAGATTTGTCTTGAACAGAGCAAAAAAATTTGTAAAGCGTTTACATGTATGAAAAGTTGTTCTTTTCAAAGAAGACAATCGACTCTTTATATAGGAAAACTTTCACCCATATGAGCTAAAATATAGCCTATTCACAGGCCAAATGAAATGGTTAGTGGAGGAATTAGTCCTCCAGAGAGAGAGAGAGAGAGAGAGAGAGAGAGAAGAAATACTTGGTTTTTCTAAATTTTTAATTAAAATTGCAACAATCCCCTCAAAAACCAAGTTCTGAAAACAGAGAGAAGAATAAGAGGAGAAGATTTTTGGGCAATTATATACTATACATAAATGAGATGGACTACATCCTTGAATCTCATTTAATGACTATTGTCTTTGTCTGAAGAAGTACTTGATGGACTATTACTTGAATCAGACTTCTTGAACCACACAGAAAATAGCACACATGGTACTCTAGAGGTTCTTGGGTCCATCGGGTGGCACTTTTGATTGTCCATGCGCACTTAAACTGTATTCATGAGAGTTATCAGGGATGGCCCTGTCCTATAGTCGCGGCCGTCACGACCTCTAATATAGGTAAGTCCTTAAGGGTTGGTGATAGGTATCAAACCTGCATATAATGCTTGGACATATTAAGAGTTTAAAACTCATCCTAACCATATCACACCGGAACACTGTCACCATAGGGATGAGATATCACTGTACAATCTTGTACAACCACTTGGACATTAGTTTATGAGAATTTAATGTGTCAGTGTTCCATAATAGTCACCAAAGTTCAGCTTGTTTCTACCCATTTAACCGGCTTCTTGGGATCTCCAATCAGATTCGGTTGGGTTGTCACTACTAGTGACTCACTTATGGGCTTAACCCTACCCCCCCCCCCCCCCCCCCCACTGTCATGTCCTGATCTCCCGCAGGCTAATCGGCCGTCCCCTGTCATGACCCGCACCCGGATATTCGGGCACGAGTACGTGGGTACGTCCAGCCTACGCCGCAGTGTCGGCGGTAGTATGCTGTCTAGGTCATAATCACAGGTAATTTAAATCTATCTCATCCACAGTAAAGTAAATAGACAAGGAAAATGACAGGAATAAGAATGCTAAGATTTTATAATATTTAATCGGTGACAACCAAATCCACAGTTAATACAAAGCCAGAAGATAAATCGGGGACAAACCCGATTGCTGAAAGGAAATACTAGCTAACTGGTTGACTACTCCTCAAAAGTAGTCTCCTGAGTGGGAACCGGCTTCTCAACTGTATCACCTGCTACCTTATCTGGGCCATAAAGGTGGGGCAAAGTTCTCATCATCGCCTAAAATAACGGATCCAGTCAGGAAAGGAGCAAAGTACACAATGCAGAACAAGATTTAACTAAATATTTGTGACAGGTAGAAAAGAACTGACTAAGCATCATGATCAGAATATGTATAATATTTAGTAAAGATTAACTGAGAATTAATGCTATAAATCAGGACTATAAGTAAAACATGATAAATTGCTTTAAACCAGGAATATGAGTAAAACAGGAATAAAATGTGACAGGAAATGTAACTGTAACAAGACAACAAGAACTGCAACACGACAAGAACTAGGTGCGTGAACTTGTGTATTTAGAATACATAGTTGGCATGTAGGGGTTTATAAGGCTAATTCGGCCGTCATAGACGGCTATTAAACATGAATAATCGAGATCCGGCTGAGGGTACAGTCGCGTACCAACAGCAATTAAACACGGCAGGGGAAAGGGTAAACTACATGCCTTCTAGTATTCTCCCACCCGACACGAAAAGTAAGACATGAACTCCAGTATTCAAGACATGAAATCCAGTGTTCTAACACTACGTGTAATCATCAATGGTACTAGTAAAGCAAGAATTTTATTTATCACAATATAAAGATTAAACTTGAAGTGCAGGTACTTGCCTGTTGTTTGGATCCAATTATAGTTTGTATCTCGGGAAAATTTCCAGAAATGTGTCCAGATGCTGAAATAAATATTACCATCATGTTCAAAAGATATAAAATAGCTAGAAACGCCTGTCCTTGGGTCCAATTTGGAGACAAGGGCAAAAACGATAATTTTGGGCCAAAACGGGGTCCGCATGTGGGCCCGCTTTGCACCGAAAAAGGTGTCAGGGTCAAAGGTCTCCAAATTTACCAAACTTAGTGTCAACAGGTCAGGAATGCTGATACGAACCCAACGGAACTTCCAGAATTGGATTCCGATGAGCCGATCACAAAATCGCCCGTCGAGCGGGGCCTGTGGGGCCCACGACACGTGATTTCGTCAACGTTCTCTGAATCGAACCAAACTTGACCCACAGGACCAGTGTATCGCTACGAGTCCGATGGCGCAAGTTTCGTTTTGATCCGACGTGTGTGCACGAAGTTAGGATGAATTACAGAAAAGTCGGATACGGGGCGATGTCCGCGGATACGCGTTGATCCCGGTGTGCACGCACACCCGAATCGACTTCCGCGAAATCCCACACGTCCGTATCAACGCTGCGCACGTATCTGTGAAGACCGCGCGCGACCAAGTCGTCCCGTTTGGCGGGGCGTACCTAGTTTCGGGGTGAAACATATGGTCTGGTTTTTCCTGTTTTTGGATCGCGGTGTGCGATCACTACAGGACGCGATGTCCCGAGCGGTTTGTCCGGGCACCGAGAGGGTCATACAGGCTTCACCGGAGGCGGCTCGGGGAGCTGCCCGAGCTGCTGCTGTTCGTAGTGGTGACCGGGGGACGGCGGAGCGGGGCGCCAGAGGGGAGGAGATGGCCGGGGGAGAAGAGGGAGGGCCGGGGCTGCCGTCGGCGGGGCACGACGGCGCTGCTAGGGCGGAGGAGCGAGGAGACGACGGTGGCCGGAGAGGACTCGGGGGGGAGTTATAAGGGGAGAGGGTGGTGGCGCGGGGCCGAGGGAGGCGGATGGGAGAGGGGGTCGTGGAGGGCGTGGCGCGGCGCTCGCAGCGGCGTGCGGAGCGGCTGCCGGCGGATGCGGCGGAGGGGGAGAACGGGTCAGGCGGCTGGGGAGCGGGTCCGGGCGGGTCGGGTTCAGGTGGACCCGACCCGACCCGTTAGGGCAACGGGCCGCGGGCTGGGCCACAGGCCGGGCTGGGCTGGAAATGGGCCGGGTAATAAAATAATAATAATAATAAATCAATTTATTAAATAAATAAATAATTAAATAATTAAATAGTTTTTAGGTGTTTTAAATTAGGTCCGGGGTCCAATAAATTTCAGAAAAATTACCCTAAGTCAAGTTTTCCATTTTACACCCAAAAAATATTGTTTTCATAATATTTTAATATTATTTATTAACAATAAAAATCATTTAATAATTAAAAACCCTGATTTTAATTACAGAAAATTCCCAAAAAATTCCAGAAAAATTGTGAAAAATCTTAATTTAAAATTCTTGCAAAATCTGGGGGTTTACAATCTACCCAACTTATAAAAATTTCGTCCTCGAAATTTAAAATTAAATCATAATCTGTTAACCCTTTATGTACATCAATCAAAATATCCTTGCGATAAATAAAATCCTAATCTTATCCACTGCAATCACTTCAAGGTTAAGATGACTACTGTTCCAATCAGAAATTCAACCTATGGTTATTACTTCTTACTTTAACAAATTATCCACAGGCAATTTTAAATTAAGTCCATCTACCACCTTCAAGATTTGCATATGCTTATAAATTTACCTCACGATTCTAATTATCATAATTTCTTCTGGAAGTAATTCGAGTCCAGTAGTATTCCCATTCACACTTGTACGCTTCAACTTTTTAAATTCCATTCTCATCTCTAATATTCCAGCTAGTTAGTCCAACCACCAAATTTTAATTTTTAATTCAAATCATCAAGTTGAAAAATAATTTTAAATGTAGTCCACCAATGTTCAAGTTGAATCATATATCCTCTAAATTCAAATTGACGATTTTACTTTCATTATTCAAAATTTAAATCATGTACCTAAGGTATAACTATTGGGTCCTCGATATCAATTCATTAATCATCTTAGTTACCCCTCTAAATTTTCAAAATTAGAATGGCTTGCTTCTTCCAATCTAACCTTACTCTGTCACAATCCAAAAGACATTCCTCTCGAGTTGACAAATGCATTGCTACCCAACTTAGAGTTTACCCATTTATCACAAAAGACTATATACTTTAAGAAAATATTTCTTGATATGGTTACTCATGTCATTCAATCCTCGAAACTTCAACGCCGATCATGATATGTCCTTAATTTTGAAAGAAAAAAAAATTCTCAAGTATGTGATCGGCCTATGGGACATATCTAGTATTCTCTGTGTATCAATCTCATACCAAGCACGAGATTTCGTCTTTCCGAAATAAGGGAAGGCGAAGATCAATAATAAAGAGTTCAAGGGTGAGGTGATATAACAGAAGTATCGGGATCAAGGAGTTTAAAGAATTCAGGTGGGAAATTGTCAAGCGATTTGTGGATTGAATCCTATCTTGGTAATGCTCGTTTTAATACAGTTGTGTAACCTATATGATATGCTCGGACATGTCTAGAGGGCAAGTATACTAGTCAACTATATATCTCAATCCACGTAAAGTAGTGCGAAGGGCGAATCAAAATGCATTAAGGTTGATCAGACCGTAATACACTGATTCTGAATAGACAATTGTATTAGTGTGTCGACCCACTAATACATATGTCATGAACAAGCTTGATAAAGAGTAAGCTTGCAAAACTAGGCTATACTAGCAGCATAAGTCAAAGAGCAACGAATATAAGTGCGCTAGATGATGATGAAAAGGAGGTACAAATTATTTAAGTTCACAAAATAACCTACAATAAGCACAATAGCAAAAGATTCTACAATCTCTACAGTTATCAATATAAAAGCATTCCAGGTTATTTAGCAAGTTTAAAATTTCTAGGTTGGGGCTGAGGTCACGAACCAATAGGCACGAGCTAAACAATACTAGGAACGGTATCTATAAATCACTTACGCGCATTAGCTACTCCAGGAGTCTGCGCGTTCTCCACGGTCATGCTGGTAGAGCATCTCGTGGTGATCTTGTAGGAACCTCGTCGCTTGCTGATAGATCCTTTACTCTGCATCCAAAATAAACGATAAGGGGCGCACAGGAATCAAGGCAGGATGCAAGTCAAGGAATAAATTCAAATCCGAGATAGATGTCAAGAACGATTCAAGCAAGTGGATGAGATCCTAGACTTATCCTTATCTTATTGCAGGCCTGTTCGGTCCCGAAGTTGAAACCGAACAATTTAGTCGTTGACTTGCATAGGCCACCACAAAAACGTGTTACGACCCGCACTCGGATATTCGGGCACGAGTACGTGGGTACGTCCAGCCTACGCCGCAGTGTCGGCGGTAGTACGCTGTCTAGGTCATAATCACAGGTAATTTAAATCTATCTCATCCACAGTAAAGTAAATAGACAAGGAAAATGACAGGAATAAGAATGCTAAGATTTCATAATATTTAATCGGTGACAACCAAATCCACAGTTAATACAAAGCCAGAAGATAAATCGGGGACAAACCCGATTGCTGAAAGGAAATACTAGCTAACTGGTTGACTACTCCTCAAAAGTAGTCTCCTGAGTGGGAATCGGCTTCTCAACTGTATCACCTGCTACACTATCTGGCCATAAAGGTGGGGCAAAGTTCTCATCATCGCCTAAAATAACGGATCCAGTCAGGAAAGGAGCAAAGTACACAATGCACAACAAGATTTAACTAAATATTTGTGACAGGTAGAAAAGAACTAACTAAGCATCATGATCAGAATATGCATAATATTTAGTAAAGATTAACTGAGAATTAATGCTATAAATCAGGACTATAAGTAAAACATGATAAATTGCTTTAAACCAGGAATATGAGTAAAACAGGAATAAAATGTGACAGAAAATGTAACTGTAACAAGACAACAAGAACTGCAACACGACAAGAACTAGGTGCGTGAACTTGTGTATTTAGAATACATAGTTGGCATGTAGGGGTTTATAAGGCTAATCCGGCCGTCATAGACGGCTATTAAACATGAATAATCAAAATCCGGCTGAGGGTACAGTCGCGTACCAACAGCTATTAAACACGATAGGGGGAAGGGTAAACTACATGCCTTCTAGTATTCTCCCACCCGACACGAAAAGCAAGACATGAACTCCAGTATTCAAGACATGAAATCCAGTGTTCTAATACTACGTGTAATCATTAATGGTACTAGTAAAGCAAGGATTTTATTTATCACAATATAAAGATTAAACTTGAAGTGCAGGTACTTGCCTGTTGTTTGGATCCAATTATAGTTTGTATCTCGGGGAAATTTCCAAAAATATGTCCAGATGCTGAAATAAACATTACCATCATGTTCAGAAGATATAAAATAGCTAGAAACGCCTGTCCTTGGGTCCAATTTGGAGACAAGGGCAAAAACGATAATTTTGGGCCAAAACGGGGTCCGCATGTGGGCCCGCTTTGCACCGAAAAACATGTCAGGGTCAAAGGTCTCCAAATTCACCAAACTTAGTGTCAACAGGTCAGGAATGCTGATACGAACCCAACGGAACTTCCAGAATTGAATTCCGATGAGCCGATCACAAAATCGCCCGTCGAGCGGGGCCTGTGGGGCCCACGACACGCGATTTCGTCAACGTTCTCTGAATCGAACCAAACTTGACCCACAGGACCAGCGTATCGCTACGAGTCAGATGGCGTAAGTTTCGTTTCGATCCGACGTGTGTGCACGAAGTTAGGGTGAATTGCAGAAAATTCGGATACGGGGTGATGTCCGCGGATACGCGTTGATCCCGGTGTGCACGCACACCCGAATCGACTTTCGCGAAATTTTACACGTCCGTATCAACGCTGCGCACGTATCTGTGAAGACCGCGTACGACCAAGTCGTCCCGTTTGGCTGGGCGTACCCAGTTCCGGGGTAAAACAGGGTCTGGTTTTTCCTGTTTTTGGATCGCTGTGTGCGATCACTACAGGACGCGATGCCCCGAGCGGTTTATCCGGACACCGAGAGGGTCATACAGGCTTCACAACGCAATTTATGGAATTGAAAACGGAGCTACGAGGTGAAAGTTATGAGTACCTGAACAGGGCTCAGAAATCCAAAAATTCTCGTATCCGTGTCGTGTCCGACACGTGTCGACACGATTGGGGGAAAAATTAGGGTTAGGGTTTGGTTTTGGAGCTCCGGCGAGGGGACGGCGGCTGGGCGGCCGGACTGAGGCGGAGGGGGCCGGGGGCAGTGCGGCGAGGCAGCGGCCGGGGCTCGTCGGCGCTGCGGGCGGCCGGAGGTGGCTCGGGGAGCTGCCCGAGCTGCTGCTGTTCGTCGTGGTGACCGGGGGACGGCGGAGCGGGGCGCCGGAGGGGAGGAGATGGCCGGGGGAGAAGAGGGAGGGCCGGGGCTGCCGTCGGTTGGGCACGACGGCGTTGCTAGGGCGGAGGAGCGAGGAGACGACGGTGGCCGGAGAGGACTCAGGGGGGAGTTATAAGGGGAGAGGGTGGTGGCGCGGGGCCGAGAGAGGCGGATGGGAGAGGGGGTCGTGGAGGGCGTGGCGCGGCGCTCGCAGCGGCGTGCGGAGCGGCTGCCGGCGGATGCGGCGGAGGGGAAGAACGGGTCAGGCGGCTGGGGAGCGGGTCCGGGCGAGTCGGGTTCAGGTGGACCCGACCCGACCCGACCCGTTAGGGCAACGGGCCGCGGGCTGGGCCACAGGCTGGGCTGGGCTGGAAATGGGACGGGTAATAAAAAAAAAAATAATAATAATAATAATAATAAATTAATTTATTAAATAAATAAATAATTAAATAGTTTTTAGGTGTTTTAAATTAGGTCCGGGGTCCAATAAATTCCAGGAAAATTACCCTAAGTCCAGTTTTCTATTTTACACCCAAAAAATATTATTTTTATAATATTTTAATATTATTTATTAACAATAAAAATCATTTAATAATTAAAAATCCTGATTTTAGTTACAGAAAATTCCCAGAAAATTCCAGAAAAATTGTGAAAAATCTCAATTTAAAATTCTTGCAAAATCTAGGGATTTACATCCCCGCTAGGGGAGAATTACCGCGTCAGCGCTTCCGCGGGACGATCGCTTGACCCATCTGGGCGTGATACCGCACGAGCGTAAGCCTCGCCCGTGCAAGGTCGTGATATGAACAGGCGGTAAGAGGTCGCACAAATTTGTCCGAGTGCAGCGGAATTATAAACGCATAGGCGATTGGTAACAAGTTCACAGAGTCGTCAATAGCGGAAGCATTGAATAACACAAGTATAGAATTTAAAAACTTTTTATTGATATTGAACCAGTGTTACAGGCGGCGCTTGTAAACCCCCTGATTTTTCAAGATTTTTAAAACTGAATTTTTTCATAAATTTCTGGGATTTTTGGGAATTTTTACTAATTAAAAACGAGGTATTTTTGGCATTAAATAAAATTATATGTTTTTAAAATATATTAAAATATTATGAAAATAATATTTTTGGGTTTAAAATAAAATACTGGACTTAGGGTAATTTTCTGGAAATTTATTGGGCCCCGGACCTATTTTTAATCACCTAAAAACTATTTTTATTTTTATTTATTTTAAACCAAACCCAAACCAAGCCCAACCCAAACCCTTGGCTGCAGGTCGGATTCGGGTCCAACCCGTGACCCGAACCCGCAAGCCCAAACCCGTTTAGCTAACGGGTCGGGCCGGGTCTGCCATCCCCCTATTTAAACCCCTCCTCCTTACCTCCTCCCTCATCTCCCCCAAACCGAAACCCTAGCCTCCCGCAGGAACCCTACTCCGGCCACCCCTACGCCTGATCCGCCGCGACCCGCTCCCGAGCTCCTCCTCCTTTCTCCAGCCTTCCCCGCTCCAGCCGCTGAGCTCCCCTCCAGAGCCTCCCTCCCTCCTTTCCAGCCGATTCACGCCGCCCGGACGAGCCCCGGCGCTGCCTCCGGCCGCCGTCAGATCCCCCTCATCGAGCCGCCCTCCTCCGACGAGCCGCCTTCCTCCAGTGAGCCACCCCGGCCAGTCTCCAGCAACCCTAAGGCCGTCGTGGACGCGGACACGGCACAGGACACAGGACACGGCCCTTCGAACTCGACACACAGACACGCGTGAATCGAGTTTTTTAGCCCTGTTCAGGTACTCGTAACTTTCTCCTCGCTGCCCCGATTTCGATTCCGTCTGTTGCATCGCGGACCCTGCGTGACCCTCTCGGTGTCCGTGCAAACCGCTCGGGGCATCGCGTCCTGTGGCGATCGCGAACCGCGATCCAAAAACAGAAAAAACAACGCCCTGTTTTACCCCAGAACTGAGTACGCCCCTCCAAACGGGACGACTTGGTCGTACGCGGTCTTCACTGATACGTGCGCGCCGTCGATACGGACGTGCGAGATTTTGCAGAAGTCGATTCGGATGTGCGTGCTCACCGGAATAAACGCGTATCCGCGGACACCGTCCCGTATCTGTCAGTTCTGGAATGCGTCATAACTTTGTGTACACACGTTAGATCGAAACAAAACTTGCGCCATCGGACTCGAAGCGATACGCTGGTCCTGTGACCCAAGTTTGGTTCGATTCTGAGAAAGTTGACAAAATCGTGTGTCGTGGGGCCCCACATGCTCTACTTGACGGGCGATTTTGTGATCGGCTCATCGGAATCCAGTTCTGGAAGTTCTGTTGGGTTTGTATCATCGTTCCTGACTTGTTGACACTAAGTTAGACGAATTTGGAGACCTTTGACCCTGACACGTTTTTCGGTGCGAAGCGGGCCACATGCGGACCCCGCTTTGACCCGAAATTGTCATTTTTGCCCTTGTCTCCAAATTGGACTCAAGGACAGGCGTTTCTTGTAAGCCATGATTTTTTTAAAAATATTAAAATTGGATTTTTCGCAATTTTCTGGAATTTTTTGGGAATTTTCTGTAATTAAAATCAAGATTTTTAAATATTTAATGATTTTTAATAGATAATAAATGATATTAAAATATTATAAAAATAACATTTTTGGGTGTAAAATTAAAAACTGGGCTTAGGATAATTTTTCTGGAATTTATTGGGTCCCGAACCTATTTTTAAAACACCTTAAAACAATAATTATTTATTTATTTATTTATTTATTCATTTATTTAATTAAATAATAAACCCTAAAATCAAACCCAGCCCAGTTCGCCCCAAGCCCGCGGCCCACCTAGCTCGGCCCGGCCCATTGGCCATCCGGGTCGGGTTCGGGTCGGTTAGACCCGAACCGCTCCGCACCCGTCCTCCGCCGACCACCCGGCGCCGCCCGCGTCCCCCGGCGCTGCCCGCGGCCATGACCCCCTCGCCTCCGTCATTCCCGGCCTCGACCCCCCCGCGGCTCTCCTATAAAACCCTCATCCGGCCGTGTCACGCCCCAATCTCCCGCAGGCAATCGGTCGTTCCCGCTAGGCGGGAATCACCCTCGCCAGCGCTCCCGCGGAACGATCGCTTAACCCATCCGGGCGTGATGCCGCACGAGCGTGAGCCAAGCCCGTGCAAGGCCATGGTTCATTGGCTGGCGGCAAGAGTTCTAAGCCACAGAGTCGCACAGATTTTTCGAGTGCAGCGGAGTCATGAACGCATAAGCGATCGGTAACAGGTTCACTGAGTCGACAAATATAGCGGAAGCATTGAAACACAAGTTAAACTAAAGTAATCTCTTTATTGATATGAACAAGTGTTACAGGCGGCGTATAGCCGAGATTACAAGTCGCTCAAGCCTCTCTCTCTGAAACAGTAAAAGCGTGCCAAGTGGCTACAACTATGGAATGATTTGTACAGGCGATGTTCACAATATTATGTCTTCTATATATGCTTCAGTCCCGGACGCACCGTTGCAAGGCTTCAGAGGGAACTCCTGGCCTTAGCACGCACGTTGGAGGCATCCGCACCGAACGAGGTTCTCCCGCACCCTGCATACAAACTGGTGGATTACCAGTATATTGAATGCACTGGTGGGGAAGCTACTCGCCCGCTCGTGTCACGCCCCAGTCCCAAAATATCGAGGGACTAGTCACGTGAAAATGGCCAGCAGTACACACCAATGGACATCCCAATTTAATGGATCCATCAGGCATACTTAAGCTGTAAAATAGGTCTACAACAATAGGTCATAAAACTAATCTCATCCACACACAGAATAATAAGAACAACAGCAAATAAAGGCATGTACATCAAAGTCCAGTCACAACAGAGTATGTCGGGAAACAACCCGATCAAAAGTCTAAACACTGGTTCATCAGACCAGAACAAAGGAGTCCAAAATAAAGTATCTGATGAGTACAATAAGCTTAAGTAAAGTCTTCAGCCATCACCTCTGCTTCTATGTTAGGTTCTCCTTCAGCAATAGCTCCTGGTACAACTTCAGCTCCTGTCCCGTAAACCTCGGGATAATGCTCTTCTGCTAAACCTGGGGACATCATCCATTCCAGGTCCTCAGGGGACATAGCAAGGTACAGAAATCACAAGCCAAAAGTAATGCAGTGAAATAGAAAATGAAATAAGCAGGGTAAATACATAACCATCTATGTGAAAATGCAACTGAGAGTAACACTAGTACTCTGGCTGAGACTGCTACAAGCTCTGTGTCGGGGAGCCGGTAGCAGCAATATCTAGTAGTGGTCTAGCTCTGCTCGAGAGTCTACAACCTCACAATAGTAATATATATATAGAACAGCCTGTAGCCTGTGTGTCTCTCCCCACCCAATGTAACCACACGTCTCATGTCCATGTCACGTGAGATCAGAGCTAATGCAACAGTCATAATCTAAGAGTATAATACTATGTCCATCCTGTATCCTATACAGAATCACCTTGAATATCTCAGGAAGGTTCTGTCAATGTATGGTGTCAAGTGTCCTAGGTTATGGTGTACTTGATAAACAAGCACAGGAATATAAAGGTCTCGAATGTCCATCACTAAATGACATACACAACTCCGCGTACAGAGTTGGCACCCGACTATGATCGGACGCTAAGTATGTCATACGGTCCTAGGTTATATCATGTATACTAGTCACAGAAAATAGAGCAAGAGAACAAATAAACTAATTAAACTGCAATTTATGGCAAGGTACACTCGCCTGGGATTGGTATACCGGTAGCAGTCCTTGCAACAGTGGGTTCAGCAATAACTCCTCCAAAAGCTGAAATAATCATTACCAACAGTCTCAGAACATAGGAAATAGTTAGAAACGCCTGTCCTTGAGCCCAGTTTGGACACAAGGGCAAAAACGACATTTCTGGGCCAAAGCGGGTCCATATATGGGCCGCGTTGCACCGAAAATCGGGTCAGGGTCAAAGGTCTCCAAATTAGTCCAACTTAGTGTCAACAAGTCAGGAACGTTAATACGAACCCAACGGAACTTCCAGAATTGGATTCCGATGAGCCGTTCTTAAAATCACCCGTCAGGTGGAGCCTGTGGGGCCCACGACACGCGATTTTCCAACGTTCTCAGAATTGAACCAAACTTGACCCACAGGACCAGCGTATTGCTACGAGTCCGGTGGCGCAAGTTTCGTCTCGATCTGACGTGTATACACTAAGTTACAGCAAATTACAGAAAAGTCAGATACGTGGTGTTGTCCGCGGATACGCACTGATTTCGGTGTGCACGCACATCCGAATCAGCTTCTGCGAAAGCCCGCACGTCCGTATCTACGATGTTCACGTGTCGGTGAAGACCACACGTGACCAAGTCATCCCGTTTGGCGGGGCGTACTCGATTCCGAGGTAAAACAGGGCTTAGTTTTTCCTGTTTTTGGATCGCGGTGTGCGATCACCACAGGACGCGATGCCCCGAGCGGTTTGTCCGAACACCGAGAGGGTCTTACAGACTACACGATACAATTTACGGAATTAAAATCGGAGCTATGAGTCAAAAGTTATGGGTACCTGAACAGGGTTCAAGAAGTCCGTATCTACGCGTGTCAAACTCGAGTCCCTGTGTCCTGGATCCGTGTCCAAGCTGTGTCCTGTCTTGGGCAGAGTTTCCGCGACACTGGAGGTAGGGTTCAGGCCAGCGGTGGTCGGGAAAGGCTCGGGGAGGTCCTGGCGGTCGGCTGGTGAGGTCTGGAAGCTGGGCGAGGCGGGGAGGTGCCGGAGTCGGGCGGTTCTGTTCGGAGGAAGGCGGCTGCGGGTTTGCTGGTGGTGTAGCGGGGTTGCTGGAGGTCTGAGCGGTGGCGCCGAGGGCTGGCTGGAACGGAGAGGAGGTCGCCGGGGGTTCTGGGTTGCAGCGCCGGGTGGTCGGAGACGGAAGAAAGTCGCCGGGTGGATGGGGATGAAAGGGAGTCCGGCCGGAGGATTCCTAAACTTATATAGGGTCGTAGGGGAAGGGAAACCGCCGGAAGTTGGCCGGAAGCTGAAGGGGACAGGTCGCCGGTTACGGGGGAGTCGAATCGAGAGGTCGGCCGGCGGCCACGGCGGCGGTAACGGCCGCCGGAAGGCAAAGGGTCGGGGACGTTTAGGATTTTGGGGGTTAGGGTTTGGAACGGGTCGGATCGGGCCATGGCGGGTCGGGTCTGACCCGGATCCGACCCGCTAGTCTGAGCGGTTCGGTCTAGTCAGACCGGCCGGTCCGGTCCGGTTCACTCTGTGGTTTGGTTTGGTTTATTATTTAGTTTTAATTAATTTGGTTTAATTAATCAGTTAATTTTATCAATAGTTTTTAATGCTTTAAAAATTCATCCGGGATCCAATAAATTCCCGGAAAAAACCCCATGCTCAGTTTTTAATTTTATACTAGAAAATATAATTTTCATCACCTTTTAATATTATTTAATTTTATTTAAAAAAAATCCCTTTTAAATTAGACTACTTTAATTTATAGGTTTAAAATTCACAGAAAATGCTAATTAATTCCAGAAAATTAAATTTAAAAATATTCTTAAAAATTCAGGTGATTACAATCTACCCCCCTTAAGAAAATTGCGTCCTCGCAATTTAAAGATTAAACTACTAGAAGAACAGAACTACAGGAATTAAAATTTACTTAAAATATACCTGCATCCTCGAATAAGTGGGGGTATTTCTGGCGCATGATATCTTCCCTCTCCCAAGTAGATTCACCAGGAGAGTGTTGCTTCCATGCCACACGAACCAGTTTAATTGTATGCCCTCGCAATGTCTTCTCACTGGTTCCGAGTATACCCACCGGTTGTTCTTCATATCTCAGGCTTGGACCTACGGCGATCTCAGAATGATCCACTATGTGACTTGGGTCAGTCACATACCTTCTCAACTGTGAGACATGGAATACATCATGCACTCCCTCTAGAGATTGAGGTAATGCAAGACGATAGGCCACCTCACCAATGCGCTCCAGAATATCAAAGGGCCCAATGTACCTTGGACTCAACTTGCCTCTGCTCCCAAAGCGAATGGTTCCTCGAGTAGGTGAAATCCTCAGAAATACATGTTCTCCTTCCTTGAACTCTAGGGGACGTCGGCGTGTATCAGCCCAATGCTTCTGTCTATCCTGAGCTGCACGAAGATGATTCTGGATTTGCTTCACCTTCTCTACTGTTTGCATTACCAACTCTGGTCCCAATATCTGACGCTCTCCGACGTCACTCCAGCATATTGGCGATCTGCACTTCCTACCGTATAACGCCTCGAAAGGTGCCATCTTGATGCTTGCCTGGTAACTGTTGTTGTAGGAGAACTCTACCAAATGCAAATAATCTTCCCAAGACCCTCCAAAGTCTAACATACAGGATCGTAGCATATCCTCCAAGATCTGGATTGTACGTTCTGATTGACCATCTGTCTGGGGATGATAGGCAGTGCTGAATTTTAGTCTGGTGCCAAGACTCTCTTGCATACTTCGCCAGAAATGAGAGGTAAATCTCGAATCTCGATCTGATACAATACTAACCGGTACTCCATGCAATATTACTATTTGTCGCATATACATGTCGGCTAGTATCTCTGTGGATTGTCCAACTCTAAATGGCAAGAAGTGTGCCGATTTAGTGAGTCGGTCCACGATAACCCATACTGCATCTTTTCCACTGGGACTCCTTGGAAATCCTGTGACAAAGTCCATGGTGATATGTTCCCATTTCCATTCTGGTATGGGAAGCAGCTGCAACATTCCTGCATTCCTCTGATGCTCGGCCTTCACTTGTTGGCAGACTAAACATTTTGCTACAAATCTGGCAATCTCTCTCTTCATTCCATGCCACCAGTAATACTGCCTTAGATCTCGATACAGTAGACTATCGTGTAGTTCCATCCGGATCGGAATGGTCCCAGTGCCCCGGTGACCTCCCGTAGAACTATACCTCGTTTTTCGAGTTGTCCGCGACATGCAGGTCAGGGTCTCGGTCTGGTACAGGAATAAGTTCGATGCAGTATATGTATATATTGAACACGATCCGGTATGGAACGAGTTCGATGCAGTATATATACAGAACTTGTTGAGGCAGGATTCAGTGATTCAGTAGGGCTTGCCAGGCCAGTTGATTCAGTAGTTTGCTCCACGAGCTGTGATTCAGTGATTTATTCAGTCAGGGTGCAAATTTCCTGGTTCGGGAATTGCCTTGGTGACCTAACGGTCCCGGATACTTGCAGGTTCGTTCAGGCACGGAACGACTACGTAGTAGTCTCCCAGGGTTTAGATGAAAATACGGTAACATTCAAGCAGACAAGCATGCGTTTCTAAGGAACATAAACATGCACGTTTGCTCGGACCCGAAGGTAAGCCGAGAGATGAAACCGTTAAGGGACTTAGCATGCGAGGGTCTGTATATAAGCAGTATTTCATTTCCATGTTCTAGCAAGCAATACAAGTTGGGATTATTCCCTTAGCTAGGTGCGTTGGATTTATTAGCATGCAGGGGGTGATTCACCTAGCGACTAGCATGAATATTCTACATTTTATGTGTGCTGGCTAAGCAAAGACAAGTTCACCATAGCCACCCACCTTAGCGATGATTCGCCTCGGTAGAGCGATACGTCTGAGCGAGCCTCTGAAAGTCCAAGCCGGATTCCTGTAGGGACAAGTCTGGATATCCTTTGCTTCTCGTTGAGGCAAAGGGGGTCAGGACAGTTGCACTTATGCCGTTTGAGACGGCAGTCCGCTTGAGCGGAACGGGGTGTTACAGGCCGCCTCCTCGAATTCCCTAATCCCTCTTCTCCGGCACTCCGATCCCCCTCCACCGTCGACCTCCGCCCAGAGCCGCCACGGTCGCTGCCCTCCACCGGAACCATAACGCCTGGTTCCTCGACCACCGCCCGACTCCACCCTCCTCCCACAGCTCTAACCCGACCCCCAAGCCAGCCGACGGCCCACAGCCCGCCGCAGCCGCCCCGTGCGCCGCCTCCGGCTCCAGCCTACCCCGCCTCTGCCGCTCAGCCGCCTGAGCCGCCCCCGGCGCCGCCGCCCCGCGCCCCCGAGCCCCCAGAGCCTCCGGCCGGCCGCCCCTCCGCCTGAGATCCGCCGGAATCCCCAAACCCTAACCCTATTTCCCAATTTTGTTGGACACGTGTCGGACACGGGACCCTGAGATCGGCCGCCCCTCCTCGCTGCCCTGTTTTCAATTTCGTAAATTGCGTTACGAAGCCTGTATGACCCTCTCGGTGCCCGGACAAACCGCTCGGGGCATCGCGTCCTGTGGTGATCGCACACCGCGATCCAAAAACAGGAAAAATATAGACCCGATTCACCCCGGAACTGGGTACGCCCCGCCAAACGGTATGACTTTGTCGCGCGCGGTCTTCACAGATACGTGCGCAGCGTTGATACGGACGTGTGGGATTTCACGGAAGTCGATTCGGGTGTGCGTGCACACCGGGATCAACGCGTATCCGCGGACACCGCCCCGTATCCACCTTTTTGTTTCATGCCCTATCTTCCTGTACACACGTCGGATTGAAACGAAACTTGCGCCATCGGACTCGTAGCGATACGCTAGTCCTGTGACCCAAGTTTGGTTCGATTCTGAGAACGTTGACGAAATCGCGTGTCGTGGCCCCCACAGACCTCGCTCGACGGGCGATTTCGTGATCGGCTCATCGGAATCCAATTCTGGAAGTTCCGTTGAGTTCGTATCATCGTTCCTGACCTATTGACACTAAGTTTGGTAAATTTGGAGACCTTTGACCCTAACACGTTTTCGGTGCAAAGCGGGCCCACATACGGACCCCGTTTTGACCCAAAATTACCGTTTTGTCCTTGTCTCCAAATTGAACCCAAGGACAGGCGTTTCTAGCTATTTGATATCTTTTGAGCATGATGGTAATGTTTATTTCAGCATCTGGACATATTTCTAGAAATTTCCCCGAGACACAAAACTGTAATTGGATCCAAACATCATGCAAGTACCTGCACTTCAAGTTTAATCTTTATATTGTGATAATTAATTCCTTGCTTTACTAGTACCATTGATGATTATACTTAGTGTTAGATTTTGGGATTTCATGTCTTGCTTTTCATGTCGGGTGGGAGAATACTAGGAGGCATGTAGTTTACCCTTCCCCCTTGTCGTGACTGCTAGCTGTGGGTACGCGACTGTACCCTCAACCTTATACTTGTTATTCCTGACTGCTAGCCGCCTATGGCGTGCCTTATTAGCCTTATAAACCCCTACATGCCAACTATGTATTCTAACTACACAAGTTCACGCACATAGTTCTTGTCGGGTTGCAGTTCTTGTTGTCTAGTTACAGTTACATTTTCCTGTCATATTTTATTCCTGTTTACTCATATTTCTGGTTATTGCAATTAATCATATTTTACTTCTAGTCCTGATTTATAGCATTAGTTTTCAGTTAATTTCACTACTTACTTATGCATATTTCTCAACATGATGCTTAGTCAATTATTTTCTACCTGTCACAAATATTTAGTTTAAATCTTGTTGTGCATTGTGTACTTTGCTCCTTTCCTGACTGGATCCGTTGATTTAGGCGATGATGAGAACTCTGCCCCCACCTATTATGGCCCCTATGAGGCAGCAGGTGATACAGTTGCGGAGCCGGTTCCCACACAGGAGACTACTCCTGCGGAATAGTTAGCAGTAGATATTTATTTTCCTTTCATCTTAGTAATCGGGTTTGTCCCCGATTTAATTTCCGGATTCTGTAATAAACTCTGGATCTGTTGTCACTTTCAGTTATGGAATCTTAGCATTCTTTTTCTGTTATTTTTCTTGCCTATTTAATTTTTGTTAATGAGCTAAATTTTATATTACCTGTGATTATGCCCTAGACAGCGTACTACCGCCGACACTGCGGCGTAGGCTGGACGTACCCACGTACTCGTGCCTGAATATCCGGGTGCGGGTCGTGACACATTTTTATGGTGGCCCATGCAGGTCAAACGACTAAATCGTTCGGTTCCAACTTAGGGACCGAACAGGCCTGCAACAAAATTGAGGATGTTAGGATAAAGCTCATTCACAGAATAGGATCTTTTATTTCCAATCTTGATATCGGTCCTAGTCAATTTTTTCCTATCGCCCCTGATTTCCAAGTGATCTATTCTAATCTTCCTATCCTTTAATCTTCCAGAATGGTTCAGACCAGGAATACAGTAGGAGGCACATCAGAACCAGCTGAGCAGACTGTGCCTGAAACTCTTGCACTCCCTCCGCCTCCAACTACTCCAACAGTTACTCTGGATGGGGCACAGCTACTCGGAGTGTTCCAGGGACTCGTAGAATCCCAGAAAGAACAGACTGCCCTGCTACGGACTAGTCTTTCAGAAGCTCTTCGGTCCGAGGAGTCACCCCAAAAGAGGCCAGGAAGTGCCAAAGACTTCAAGAACCTTAAACTCCTGGAATTCTGTGGAACTGAAGGCATTCTCTATGCCGATGAATGGATAGAGAATGTGGAGCTACTCCTGAAGACTGCTCGGGTCCCTGATGATCTCAAAGTGGAGTCTGCCAGCCTGCAACTGTTCGACATAGCTCGGACCTGGTTTAGAGATAAACCCCAACTATCTGCTCCTGACCTCACTTGGGAGGACTTTAAGAGGCTATTCAAGGAGAAATTTTACCCCGAAGTGGCCCGGGAAGCTCTCGAAAGCCAATTTGAGAGACTGGAACAAGGTAACCTTTCTGTTGATGAGTACACTGCTAAATTTAGCAGGTTGAGCCACTTTGCAGAGTACATGGTTCGTATCCCTGAGGACAGAGCCCGTAGATTCAAGAAGGGGTTGTCTCCTGATATTCGCCTTGCTGTCACTACTAGCCGAGCTCGTTCATACGAGGAAATCTTGAGCGTGGCACAAGGTGTTGAGAGAGACATGGGGCATAAACTAAAACGGGAAAGAGATACTGGAAGTACGGGACCTCACAAACGCCCGTTCCAACAACAACCACTGCAGAGGTCCCCGCAGCAAACCCAGCGTCCTCTCCCTCGAGCCGCAGCACCCCAACACCAAGCTCAAGGACAGAACCCACGAGTTCCCACTTGTGGCTTTTGTCAAAAATAAGGTCACACCTGGCAAGTTTGTAGGAAGAGACTGGGTGCCTGTCTATATTGTGGATCAACAGAACATCAAGTGAGGGACTGTCCCGCTGCTCCAGGACGCGGACAAGCTTACGCAATAACCGTGGAGAACGCGCAGACTCTGGGAACAGCTAATGCGCGTAAGTAATTTTTGCTGCCTTTTTAGTATTGTTTAGCTCGTGCCTATTGGTTCGTGACCTCAGCCCCAATCTAGTAATTTTGAACTTGCTAAATAACCTGGTATGCTTTTAAATTTGATAAGTGTAGAGATTTTAGAGGCTTTTGCTATTGTGCTTATTTTGTGTTATTTTGTGAACTTCAATAAATTGTACCTCCTTTTCATCATCATCTAGCGCACTTAATTTTGCTGAACTTGACTTATGCTGCTATTTTTAGCCTAGTTTTGCATGCTTACCCTATATCGGGCTTGTTCATGACACATGCATTATTGAGGCCTGATCAACCCCACTAATACAAGTGTCTATTCAGAATCAGTGTACTACGGTCTGATCAACCTTAGTGCATTTTGATTCGCACTTCGCACGACTATATATAAATATATATATATACATACACTCTCAACTATATATATATACATACACCTATATATATATATATACACATATACACACACAAGCACACTTACACATATACATATATATATATACACATAGACATATTCAAGTACATAAATATAAATACACACATATATATATAAATATATATACATAAACACACATACATATATATAAATATATATATATATAACTATATATAAATACAAACACAACCATGCACACGACACTCAAACCACACGCCCTACTCACGCCCAACGACCCCGACACTCACCAATACCCTAAAATATATAAAATATAGCCCGAAAACTCTAGTACACACTCCCCGATACTAACCCAACGCGCGTACAAGCCCGAAATGAGGAAACCAAGTCGAAATGGCCGTTCGGTCATTTCGATGAACACGTGGTGCGCGGCTCGGAAAATCTCCTGAAACGCACACCAAACAAACTCAGAATCGGCCCAAAATTTACCCACGCGCTCTACACGATGTCTAGATCCTAGAAAATGTGCTCCCACGTCGATTCTAGGCCCGTGGCGGAAACGCACACGTACTTAGAATCGGCGACGACGAAAAGCCCCAATTTCGCCCGAAACGCCCGTTTCTGCGCGACACGGCTTCCCGTGTCCGAACGGAGACACGCACTCACCCTCTAGACACCCGACAATATCTACCTAGGTCAATCTAACCTAGGGCATCACCCAAAATTGGGCCAAATTCGGATTCCACCCGAATTCGACACAAAACCTAATGTCAAAGTCTCTAAACTCACCCAAACTAGTTCCAACTTCCTCCTACGGGTAGGGTTAGGATCTAGGAGGGTTCTACAACACTAATTACACTACACAAAAATAATTAGGAAGGGAAAAGTTAGGTTTTACCTCTTGGGAGTTGGAATCCCAAGGCCAAAGTCTCATAACCCCTAGAAATCACCTCCCTCAAGCTCCAAGCCACCAAATCTAGCTCTCACACTAGATCTAAGCTCCTCACACCTAGGTTAGAGAAAATGGAAGGTTAGGGTTAGCTTAAAGAAGAAGGAATGGAAGAAAGAAAGAAGAAAAGTGAAGAGAAGCTTACTTGGAAGAAGAAGGAAGAAGAAAGGAGAAGTGGAGAAGAAGAAGAAGAAGTAAATGAAGCAAAGGGGGAAGGGGGCTGCTGCTCTTTGCTGGTTCTCACGGTTGGGAACGGGTAGGTAGGGCCGGCCAACTAATAAAGGGGTTTACACAAGTTTCCAAGTTCCCAAAACGCCCCTACTCACTCGGTTTTGGGTTCCGGGTTCCAAATGCGCTCAAACTAGCTCCAAATCTCTCCAACTAACCTCCTAAAAATAAAATAATAAATCTAAGCCCCAAAATAATTCTCACAAGGGTGTGGGCTGGGTCGGACATGGGTCCACTAGGGTCTGACATGGGTCCAGGCTAGCCAAAACCCTAAAACAATCAAAATAAAAATAAGACAAGCACTAATTAATTATAAATATAAATAATTAAATACAATACACTATTTATCAAAAAAAAAATACCCTATTTTCTAGAATTGGGTAGTGACAAGTCTACCCTCCTTAAAATAATTTTGTCCTCGAAATTAAAAGACGAAACTAGGACAGGAATGCAAAGAAAGAACCATACCTCAGGGCTCGAAGAGATAGGGGTATCGCTCGCGCATTTCATCCTCCCTCTCCCAGGTCGAATCCCCTGGAGAGTGATGCCTCCACGCGACGCGAACCAAGGAAATAGTCTGGTTCCTCAACACCTTCTCCCGCCGATCCAGAATCTCCACCGGCTGCTCCCGATAGCTAAGAGTAGGGCCCACCACGATCTCCGAGTGATCCAATACGTGACTGGGATCCGCCATGTACCGTCTCAACTGCGACACGTGGAACACATCATGAACTCCCTCCAGCGTAGGCGGCAACTCAAGCCTATACGCCACGGCGTCGACCCTCTCAAGAACACGGAAGGGTCCGACGAAACGTGGGCTAAGCTTCCCGCCTCCACCGAAGCGAATAGTGCCCCGCGTCGGAGAAATCCTCAGGAACACCAGATCTCCAACCTAGCACAAACAAGGTCTCTGCACTTAGTCTAAAACAAGCAATCACAAGCAAACACAAGAACAAAATCTAGATTCTAAGCTATACCTCGAACTCCAAAGGTCTCCGGTGGCTATCGGCCCAATGCCGCTGCCTGTCCTGCGCCACCGGAAGTCTATCTCTAATGAGCTTGACCTTCTCCGCTGCATCAACCACCATCTCCGGGCCAAGCAAATCTCTCTCACCTACATCATCCCATGACAACGGAGTGCGACACCTCCGTCCATACAACGCCTCAAAAGGTGACATCTCGATACTGGCTTGGTAGCTGTTGTTGTAAGCAAACTCTACCAAGTGCAAGTGATCCTCCCAAGAGCCTCTGAAATCCAAAACACAAGTACGAAGCATGTCCTCAAGTGTCTGAATGGTCCTCTCTGACTGACCATCTGTCTGTGGGTGATACGCACTACTAAACTTGAGCTGGGTGCCCAAGCTAGCCTGCAGACTCCTCCAGAAATGCGAAGTGAAGCGACTGTCCTGATCTGATACTATGCTCACTGGAACTCCATGCAGTCTGACTATCTGGCGCACATACATCTCTGCTAGTCTCTCTGTAGACGTACCCACTTTGAATGGTAGAAAGTGGGCCGATTTGGTCAACCTGTCCACGATGACCCAAATCGCATCTTTCCCGCCTGGAGAACGGGGAAGTCCAGAAACAAAATCCATTGTCACATGCTCCCATTTCCACTCCGGAATGGGTAACGGCTGGAGTAATCCTCCTGGCCTCTGCCTCTCCGCCTTCACCTGCTGGCACACTAAGCATCGGGATACGAAGCGCGCTACCTCCCGCTTCATCCCGTACCACCATACATGCTGTCTCAGATCTCTATACATCTTGTTGGCACCGGGATGCATAGAGTACTGGGATCGATGCGCCTCCTGGAGAACCTTCTCGCGCAACGACCCACTCGGCACACACAACCTGGTACCGTGCCGCAAAGAACCATCATCAGCAATGGTGAAGTCGTCTGCTAAACCCATCTGAACCTGCTCCCTGATGCTCCTCAGGGACTCATCCTCAAACTGTGTAGCCCTGATCTGGTCTACCAACTCTGACTGAATCTGCAGCCCCCACATCTGTATCTCAACTCCAGGCACTATCACCTCAATGCCCAAGCTCTCTAGATCTTCCAGAAGATAACGATCTGTAGTCCGGCACATAGCTACCGGATACCTGCTCAATGCATCCGCAACTACGTTCGCCTTCCCTGGATGATACTGCAAAGATATGTCGAAGTCTTTCATCAACTCCAACCATCTCCTCTGCCTCATGTTCAGCTCTTTTTGGGTAAACATATACTTCAAGCTCTTGTGGTCTGTGAAGATCTCCACACGCTCTCCATATAAATAGTATTTCCACAACTTCAGAGCAAAGATGACCGCTGCCAACTCCAAATCGTGGGTAGGATAGTTCTTCTCATGAGGACGTAATTGTCTGGAAGCATAGGCAATCACCCTCCCATTCTGCTGCAACACACAACCCAGTCCCTTCCCCGATGCATCACTATAGATAGTGAAACCTCCAGAACCTGATGGCAACGTCAACACTGGAGCTGTCGTCAACCTCCTCTTCAGCTCATCAAAGGCGATCTGGCACTCCTCTGACCAAACAAACTCCATGTCCTTCCGAGTCAGCCTGGACAACGGCTCTGCAATCCGGGAAAAATCCTGAACAAATCTCCTGTAGTAGCCTGCCAGTCCCAAGAAACTCCTGACCTCGGCTACTGAACTCGGAGCACTCCATGCCTCAACTGCCACGATCTTTCTCGGATCCACCGAGATACCCTTTCGAGTCACTATATGACCAAGGAATTCAACCTTGTCAAGGAAGAACTCACACTTCGAAAGCTTTCCATAAAGCTCCTCCTTCCTGAGAGTCTCCAGCACTATCCTCAGATGCTCCTCGTGCTCCTCTGGGGTCTTCGAATACACCAAGATGTCATCTATAAACACCACCACAAACCTGTCCAGATGCTGATGGAACACCTTGTTCATCAGATTCATGAACACTGCCGGGGCATTAGTCAACCCAAACGGCATCACCAAGAACTCATATTGTCCATATCTGGTCCGAAAAGCTGTCTTCGGAATATCCTCCTTCCTGACCTTCACCTGGTGGTAGCCTGTCCTCAGATCAATCCTGGAAAACACCCTCGCTCTGCTCAACTGGTCAAATAGATCATCAATACGCGGCAGCGGATACTTGTTCTTGATTGTGAGGCTGTTCAGAGCCCTGTAGTCGATACACATCCGTATCGACCCATCCTTCTTCGGCACAAAAAGTACCGGAGCACCCCACGGAGAAGAACTAGATCTGATAAATCCCTTGTCCTGAAGCTCATCCACCTGCTTCTTTAACTCTATCAGCTCACTGTTGCTGACTCTATAGATGTGCTGGGATATCGGCTCCGCGCCTGGCACCAAGTCTATAGAGAACTCCACATCTCTGTCCGGAGGTAACCCTGGCAACTCCTCCGGAAAGACATCCATATACTCCTCTATCAGTGGATGTAGCGACCTCGGCTCTACCACCAGGGCTCCGCAGAAGACTCCCTCGGTCTGCTCCGCTGCTCCTCTGGCAAACTGAAACTCTGGCTCACCCGGCGGACTAAACAAAACTCTGTCTCCACGACAATCTATACTAGCACAATACGTACTCAACCAATCCATCCCGAGTACAATATCGTAGCTCGGAAGTGGCATTACGAGTAGGCACACACTCAACTCCCGGCCTCCCAAGGTAACTCTCCGGTCTCTGCAGACATCACGGACTAGGATGATACCACCCCCGGTCGTGATCTTGCAGAGTCTAGCTAAAGGTTCAGCAACAAGATGGTGTCTAACAGCAAAAGATACAGACACAAAGCTATGGGAAGCACCGGAATCAAATAAAGCAAGTGCTGGAATGGAATCAAGGAGAACACAGATCAAAAGAAGTCAATACAGTGCAAGAAATGATAACATCAAAGAAGGACAGTGATATTGCAAAAGAAAACAATTTCAGAAAAATTAAAATAGCAAGAAAAATCAGGAGGGGTCCTAGTTGTGATTGAGCACACTCTCTCTCAGCCTATCTCCTATATCCTATTGCAGGTAACCCTAAAAAGCAGACCTGCATGGGCCACCACCAAAAACGTGTCACGACCCGCACCCGAAAATCGGGCATGAGCCGTGGGTACGTCCAGCCTACGCCGCAGAATCGGCGGTAGAACGCTGTAAATGTCCGTTCTAGGTCAACCATATCTATCTATATCTCACTGAAAAATCCGGCATGACCTCTCCAAAATGAGGGCAAAACCACGCAATATATATATATATCAAAATAATCTTCTCCCGAAGGAGGGCAACCACGCAATATATATATAAATCTCAATCACAAAATCTAGGGGAAGAAATAAGCACGATATGATATAAACAAAGAAAACCAGAACCAAGAGAGCAAGACAATCCAAAATAATACAGTCCAAGCCAAAAATAGCTACAACATCACAGCATCAAAAGAATAAGTACAGTCATCCAAAATACAAACCACTGGAAATAACCCAGGAAACCCACCTAGCTAACTAGGGTGCTATCGACGTCTCCTCGTCGTACTCCTCCTCGGGGTCACAACAGTCGTCAATACCAGGCCCGTAGAACGTAGGGCAATAGTCCTCAGGATCCTCTGGAAAAAATATGCCCAGTCAGGACTGGAGCGAAGTACATAACTCTGAAAACAACTCCAAATGCATGGTAAGGTGTATATGACGAGCAATAGAAAAGTAATCAAGATGCACAGGAAATAAATATATGCTGGAGCATAATAAGTAGCTGCAATATAAACTGGAGAATAATACAAGTAGTGGAAAAGTAGCTGCAGGTGAGAAACATGAATACTAGCTAAGTGCCTTGAGCACAAGTTCGTTATGTGATCGGCTTAGGTTGCACATGAAAAACACTAAGATAACTCCGTTATGCGTGAGTTGCATAACCGACATACACATGAATACTGTTTGGCTTTGATCACATAACCAACTCACTACTCCCCTCCCCCACTAATACCATTGGATCCAACCACAACACGCTACGTACATGATAATAGCTCGCGCACACGAAGGCGAGAGCACAAGAAGCACATGATAGCACATGAGAATCAATACCCGAAGCACATGATGAAATACACGTGATAGAGTACCCGCTGAACACGGTAAGGGGGATAGCATCTCATGACGGGATCCACTAGTACCAGCTCGTGTAATAATGTGTCAGAATCAAGTATTACAGTTCTAGAACAGGTGATATAAACGCTATCATAAAATGGAAACAATCAGATATAGGTACTCGCCTGATGTCCTGAGCAACTGATGAGGATCGAGATCCGGACCGGTATCGCAAGGACCTAATGCGAAAAGCAGAATTAAACAGGGTTCTAAGCATTAAAACTGATATAAAATAATTAAAAATAGGCTTCTAGGGCTATTCTAGGTCGAACGGGTCAAACCAGTGAAATTCGGGTCAAAAAGTCAACCCGAGGTCCAAAAAGTCAACTAGAGGTCAAAACTAGGTCAAACGTTGACTTTTACGGTCAACGAGGACAAATTTGGTCAAAGCTAGGTCAAACTAGGGTGCCCCTGAAATTCTAGGTCAAACCGAGCTCATTAAGCTACTAAACTTACAAACTCGCCTAATCGAGATACCGGGATACCCTCGGTATCCGATACCTCGCCCTAGGCCACGCACCCCGCTTAAACCCGCTAAAACCTATGCTAGCACATGTAATTATATATATATAAACATATAAAAATCACTCCCAAGCATTTTCTAGGCTAATGCTCAAATACCCCGCTCGAAACTCAATACCTTGAATATCTCAAGGTATCGAGATACCTCGGTATCTCAAGGTATTGAGGTTTCGCTCTAAAACCCTCTAACTAGCTACCTAGCTATTAATTATGCACTTAGTTATTAATCTAGGCTAGGTAATATAGTTACCTATCATATTTATATATATCTAAATAGGTATCTACCTATATACATATATATCCACACATATATACCCATTACCCATTTCCTTACCTAATCATAACATATATATATATATACCTATCAAGATATCTATATATATATATATATATAACTATAGGTATATAGATATCTATCTCTTAGATAGATAAAACTATCTATCTACCTATCTAGTATCTATCTATCTAAATACCTAGCTATCTATCTATTAATCTAGCCATCTAACTATCTATTTATCTAATAACTTATCTATCTAACTAGTTATGTATCTATCTATCTATATAAATATATCTATTATCTATAAACCTAACTATCTACCTATCAATTACCTATCCCTCGCCAACACGCTGCTGCTGCTCTTGCTTGCTTCATACTGCTGCTGCTGCTGTGCCTCTTAGAGCTGCTGCTGCTGCTCCATGTGGCTGCTGCTGCTGCAGCATATGGCTGCTGTTGGCTGCTGCTGCAGTCTTGCTGCAGTAGGCTGGAACCCCCCCTCCATCACAAACACACACACACACACACACGCCTATAAACATACATATATATATATCACTCTATATATATATATATATACACACACATATAACTATATATATAACTACTAGATAGATATATATATACACACTCTAAACACTCTCTAACACACACACCTACACTCTCACAAACACACTAATACACACACTCACACACAAATATATATACATATCTACATATACATGTACACTTGATATATATATATATATATATATATATATATATATATATATATATATACACACACACTCTCAACTATATATATATACATACACCTATATATATATATATACACATATACACACACAAGTACACTTACACATATACATATATATATATATACACATAGACATATACAAGTACATAAATATAAATACACACATATATATATATATAAATATATATACATAAACACACATACATATATATAAATATATATATATATATATATAACTATATATAAATACAAACACAACCATGCACACGACACTCAAACCACACGCCCTACTCACGCCCAACGACCCCGACACTCACCAATACCCTAAAATATATAAAATATAGCCCGAAAACTCTAGTACACACTCCCCGATACTAACCTAACGCGCGTACAAGCCCAAAACGAGGAAACCAAGTCGAAATGGCCGTTCGGTCATTTCGACGAACACGTGGTGCGCGGCTCGGAAAATCTCCTAAAACGCACACCAAACGAACTCAGAATCGGCCCAAAATTTACCCACGCGCTCTACACGATGTCTAGATCCTAGAAAATGTGCTCCCACGTCGATTCTAGGCCCGTGGCGGAAACGCACACGCACTTAGAATCGGCGACGACGAAAAGCCCTAATTTCGCCCGAAACGCCCGTTTCTCCGCGACACGGCTTCCCGTGTCCGAACGGAGACACGCACTCACCCTTTAGACACCCGACAACATCTACCTAGGTCAATCTAACCTAGGGCATCACCCAAAATTGGGCCAAATTTGGATTCCATCCGAATTCGACACAAAACCTAATGTCAAAGTCTCTAAACTCACCCAAACTAGTTCCAACTTCCTCCTACGGGTAGGGTTAGGATCTAGGAGGGTTCTACAACACTAATTACACTACACAAAAATAATTAGGAAGGGAAAAGTTAGGTTTTACCTCTTGGGAGTTGGAATCCCAAGGCCAAAGTCTCACAACCCCTAGAAATCACCTCCCTCAAGCTCCAAGCCACCAAATCTAGCTCTCACACTAGATCTAAGCTCCTCACACCTAGGTTAGAGAAAATGGAAGGTTAGGGTTAGCTTAAAGAAGAAGGAATGGAAGAAAGAAAGTAGAAAAGTGAAGAGAAGCTTACTTGGAAGAAGAAGGAAGAAGAAAGGAGAAGTGGAGAAGAAGAAGAAGTAAATGAAGCAAAGGGGGAAGGGGGCTGCTGCTCTTTGCTGGTTCTCACGGTTGGGAACGGGTAGGTAGGGCCGGCCAACTAATAAAGGGGTTTACACAAGTTTCCAAGTTTCCAAAACGTCCCTACTCACTCGGTTTTGGGTTCCGGGTTCCAAATGCGCTCAAACTAGCTCCAAATCTCTCCAACTAACCTCCTAAAAATAAAATAATAAATCTAAGCCCCAAAATAATTCTCACAAGGGTGTGGGCTGGGTCGAACATGGGTCCACTAGGGTCTGACATGGGTCCAGGCTAGCCAAAACCCTAAAACAATCAAAATAAAAATAAGACAAGCACTAATTAATTATAAATATAAATAATTAAATACAATACACTATTTATCAAAAAAAAAATATACCCTATTTTCTAGAATTGGGTAGTGACAAGTCTACCCTCCTTAAAATAATTTTGTCCTCGAAATTAAAAGACGAAACTAGGACAGGAATGCAAAGAAAGAACCATACCTCAGGGCTCGAAGAGATAGGGGTATCGCTCGCGCATTTCATCCTCCCTCTCCCAGGTCGAATCCCCTGGAGAGTGATGCCTCCACGCGACGCGAACCAAGGAAATAGTCTGGTTCCTCAACACCTTCTCCCGCCGATCCAGAATCTCCACCGGTTGCTCCGGATAGCTAAGAGTAGGGCCCACCACGATCTCCGAGTGATCCAATACGTGACTGGGATCCGCCATGTACCGTCTCAACTGCGACACGTGGAACACATCATGAACTCCCTCCAGCGTAGGCGGCAACTCAAGCCTATACGCCACGGCGCCGACCCTCTCAAGAACACGGAAGGGTCCGACGAAACGTGGGCTAAGCTTTCCGCCTCCACCGAAGCGAATAGTGCCCCGCGTCGGAGAAATCCTCAGGAACACCAGATCTCCAACCTAGCACAAACAAGGTCTCTGCACTTAGTCTAAAATAAGCAATCACAAGAACAAAATCTAGATTCTAAGCTATACCTCGAACTCCAAAGGTCTCCGGTGGCTATCGGCCCAATGCCGCTGCCTGTCCTGCGCCACCCGAAGTCTATCTCTAATGAACTTGACCTTCTACGCTGCATCAACCACCATCTCCGGGCCAAGCAAAGCTCTCTCACCTACATCATCCCATGACAACGGAGTGCGACACCTCCGTCCATACAACGCCTCAAAAGGTGACATCTCGATACTGGCTTGGTAGCTGTTGTTGTAAGCAAACTCTACCAAGTGCAAGTGATCCTCCCAAGAGCCTCAGAAATCCAAAACACAAGTACGAAGCATGTCCTCAAGTGTCTGAATGGTCCTCTCTGACTGACCATCTGTCTGTGGGTGATACGCACTACTAAACTTCTCCGGCACTCCGATCCCCCTCTACCGTCGACCTCCGCCCATAGCCGCCCCGGTCGCTGCCCTCCCCCGGAACCCTAACGCCTGGTTCCTCGACCACCGCCCGACTCCACCCTCCTCCCACCGCTCTAACCCGACCCCCAAGCCAGCCGATGCCCCACAGCCCACCGCAGCCGCCCCGTGCGCCGCCTCCGGCTCCAGCCTACCACGCCTCCGCCGCTCAGCCGCCTGAGCCGCCCCCTCGGACGCCGTCCCGCGCCCCCGAACCCCAGCGCCTCGGGCCGGCCGCCCCTCCGCCTGAGATCCGCCGAAATCCCCAAACCCTAACCCTATTTCCCAATTTTGTTGGACACGTGTCGGACACGGGATTCTTCGGGTTTTTGGGACCCTGTTCAGGTGCGTATAACTTTCTCCTCGCTGCCCCGTTTTTAATTCCGTAAATTGCGTTTCGAAGCCTGTATGACCCTCTCGGTTTCCGGATAAACCGCTCGGGACATCGCGTCCTGTGGTGATCGCACACCGCGATCCAAAAACAGAAAAAATATAGACCCGATTCACCCCGGAACTGGGTACGCCCCGCCAAACGGGACGACTTGGTCGCGCGCGGTCTTCATAGATACGTGCGCAGCATTGATACGGACGTGTGGAATTTCACGGAAGTCGATTCGGGTGTGCGTGCACACCGGGATCAACGCGTATCCGCAGACACCGACCCGTATCCGCCTTTTCTGTTTTACGCCCTAACTTCCTGTACACACGTCGGATCGAAACGAAACTTGTGCCATCGGACTCGTAGCGATACGCTAGTCCTGTGACCCAAGTTTGGTTCGATTCTGAGAACATTGACGAAATTGCGTGTCGTGGGCCCCATAGGCCCCGCTCGACGGGCGATTTCGTGATCGGCTCATCGGAATCCAATTCTGGAAGTTCCATTGGGTTCGTATCCATTCTTCACAGATACGTGCGCAGTGTTGATACGGACGTGTGGGATTTCGCGAAAGTCGATTCGGGTGTGCGTGCACACCGGGATCAACTCGTATCCGCGGACACCGTCCCGTATCCGCCTTTTCTGTTTCATGCCCTAACTTCCTGTACACACGTCGGATCGAAACAAAGTTTGTGCCATCGGACTCGTAGCGATACGCTAGTCCTGTGACCCAAGTTTGGTTCGATTCTGAGAACATTGACGAAATTGCGTGTCGTGGGCCCCATAGGCCCCGCTCGACGGGCGATTTCGTGATCGGCTCATCGGAATCCAATTCTGGAAGTTCCATTGGGTTCGTATCCATTCTTCACAGATACGTGCGCAGTGTTGATACGGACGTGTGGGATTTCGCGAAAGTCGATTCGGGTGTGCGTGCACACCGGGATCAACTCGTATCCGCGGACACCGTCCCGTATCCGCCTTTTCTGTTTCATGCCCTAACTTCCTGTACACACGTCGGATCGAAACGAAGTTTGTGCCATCGGACTCGTAGCGATACGCTTGTCCTGTGACCCAAGTTTGGTTCGATTCTGAGAACGTTGACAAAATCGCGTATCGTGGGCCCCATAGGCCCCGTTCGACGGGCGATTTCGTGATCGGCTCATCGGAATCCAATTCTGGAAGTTCCGTTGGGTTCGTATCATCGTTTCTGATCTGTTGACACTAAGTTTGGTGAATTTGGAGACCTTTGACCCTGACACGTTTTTCGGTGCAAAGCGGGCCCACATGCGGACCCCGTTTTGACCCAAAATTACTGTTTTGCCCTTGTCTCCAAATTGGACCCAAGGACAGGCGTTTCTAGCTATTTGATATCTTCTGAGCATGATGGTAATGTTTATTTCAGCATCTGGACACATTTCTGGAAATTTCCTCGAGACACAAAACTGTAATTGGATCCAAACATCAGGCAAGTACCTGCACTTCAAGTTTAATCTTTATATTGTGATAATTAATTCCTTGCTTTACTAGTACCATTGATGATTATACTTAGTGTTAGATTTTGGGATTTCATGTCTTGCTTTTCATGTCGGGTGGGAGAATACTATGAGGCATGTAGTTTACCCTTCCCCCTTGTCGTGACTGCTAGCTGTGGGTACGCGGCTGTACCCTCAGCCTTATACTTGTTATTCCTGACTGCTAGCCGCCTATGGCGTGCCTTATTAGCCTTATAAACCCCTACATGCCAACTATGTATTCTAACTACACAAGTTCACGCACATAGTTCTTGTCGGGTTGCAGTTCTTGTTGTCTAGTTACAGTTATATTTTCCTGTCACATTTTATTCCTGTTTACTCATATTTCTGGTTATAGCAATTAATCATATTTTACTTCTAGTCCTGATTTATAGCATTAGTTTTCAGTTAATTTTACTACTTACTTATGCATATTTCACAACATGATGCTTAGTTAATTATTTTCTACCTGTCACAAATATTTAGTTTAAATCTTGTTGTGCATTGTGTACTTTGCTCCTTTCCTGACTGGATCCGTTGATTTAGGCGATGATGAGAACTCTGCCCCCACCTATTATGGCCCCTATGAGGCAGCAGGTGATACAGTTGCGGAGCCGGTTCCCACACAGGAGACTACTCCTGCGGAATAGTTAGCAGTAGATATTTATTTTCCTTTCATCTTAGTAATCGGGTTTGTCCCCGATTTAATTTCCGGATTCTGTAATAAACTCTGGATCTGTTGTCACTTTCAGTTATGGAATCTTAGCATTCTTTTCCTGTTATTTTTCTTGCCTATTTAATTTTTGTGAATGAGCTAGATTTTATATTACCTGTGATTATGCCCTACACAGCGTACTACCGCCGACACTGCGGCGTAGGCTGGACGTACCCACGTACTCGTGCCCGAATATCCGGGTGCGGGTCGTGACATTTCCAGCTGTTTAATATTTTTTGGATCTGATGGTAATGTTTATTTCAGCAACCGGAGTACTGTCTGCAAACCCCACTACTGCCAGAGCTACAATTGGAGCCGAAACACTAGGCAAGTGTACATTGCCAACTTGCAGTCTTTATTTCATATTACTTGTCTTAATTATAATTGTTGTACATGCTTAACCTAGAAACCGTGTGACGTACCTAGTGTCCGATTATAGTCGGGTGCCAACACCGTACGCGGTGTTAGGTACGTCATCTAGAGATGGACATTCGTGACCCTTTACATTCTCGTACTTGCATTATCAAGTACATTATACCCAGAGCACCTGACACTATTTCATGTGACGGAATCTTCCTGAGATATTCATGGTGATTCTGTGTAGGATACATATGCCTGACATATACAGTTTACATGCTTAGAATTATTCTGACTTGTTGCATTAGCTTGATCTTGCGTGACATGGACATGAGACATTATGAAACTGTGACGTGAGATTACATTGGGTGGGAAGAGATTTACCATACAAAAGGCTGAATATATATATATATATATATATATATATATAATACTTTAATGGATTGTGCCTTAGACTCTGACACAGAGCTTTGGTACCTTACTGGCCCTTCGAGAAAATACTGCTATGGTTTCTTCGACACTGATCCTGTAGCAATCTCAGCCTGAGTATGACTAAAACTCTCAACTTGCATTTCACTTAGTTGGTTATATAGTTTACCCTATGGTTTTATTTATTTCTGCACTGCATTTATTTTGGCTTGTATTATCTGTACCTTGTTATGTCCCCTGAGGACCTGGAATGGACTATGTCCCCAAGATTAGCTGAAGAAATCTACCCCGAGGTGTACGGAACATGAGCACTTCTAGGAGCAGAACCAGGAACCGAGGACGAGATCATGGCCGAAGACTTCTCCTGAGTATTGGCTTTACATACTCAGATATTTTCATTTCCAGTCACTTTATTTCATGTCTATTTGCTTGATGTAACAGACTTATTCTTGGGTTGTTCCCGAGACACTCTTGTTGAGATATGCTAAGTTTATTTTCTCTTGCATTTATTCTGGCTTTTGATCTGTGTTTTTATTTTGTGGATGAGAATAGAATAACCTGAGACTTGTAATATTGGACCTAATTATTGTTGTACTACAGCTTAAGCATGCCCTGATGGATCCATTAAATTGGGTTATCCATCGGTGCGTGCTGCTGGCCATTGCCACGTGTCTAGTTCCTCGATATTTTGGGACTGGGGCGTGACAGCGCTAGGCCGAGATTATAAGTCGCTCAAGCCTCTCTCTCTGAAATAGTAAAACTTGCCAAGTGGCTACATTTGTGGAATAACATATAGGCGATGTTCCAATATTATGTCATATATATGTGCTTCAGTTCTGAACGCAACGCTCCAAGGCTTCGGAGTGAACTCCATGCCTTAGCACACAAGAAGGAGGCATCCACACCGAACGAGATTCCCCCGCACCCTACAAGCAATCTGGTGGGTTATCCGTACACGAATGCACTGGTGGGGAGGCTTCTCGCCCGCTCAACAAATACAAACACATTATATAGGTTCTGTGCACCAACTATTAAGTTATCTTTCTAATCTTGCCTTAGGATCAGTTTAATGGCAATGATGAAAAGCCTAACTCGTATGGCATTACGGCGTGCGATATAAGAGAAAACATGGCGAGACTTACCAACTTACCATTTGTTCTTCCCTGTCCAAGGCAAACCAAGTTAATTCCAGCACGAGTATATGTATAATGAATCCAGGGGCAATAGCATATGCAAACACAAGTGTTGTGAGCAAGATTATGTTTCGGGTGTACGAGTTACACAGATTATCAGGTGTGTTGCAGAAGATGTTGAAGTGTTCCATATATATACATGTGTGTTATACTCATGATCGTTCAGGTATTTCAGATGTTCTCGATGCGATACAATGACTCGCACGCGGATTGCCGCTAAGCGATGATGACTTATCTATATGAACAAGAGTTGCTGGCATAGCCATTAAGGACAGGTTGTAGTCTTGAGTAGGAATGGCTGCAACGAAAGAACACGAGGCGCTGCATGCCGGAGATCGTCCGCAGGAACCCATTTAATACCTTGTGCACAAGTTGTCCGTGACATGCAACTCTGGGTCTTCCAAATTCACAACTCGACATGATAATCCGTTAATCTTTGTTCTGAACGAGCATTGCTCCACGAGCTGTGATTCTTGATTTGCTTGACATGATTCTCGTTCATATGTAAACTTGACATGATTCTCGTCCAGTATTTCACTTGCCTTGATGCATTCTCCTGGTACGGGGACTGCCTTGGTGACCCAACGGTCCTGGATGCTTGCAGGTTCATATTGCATAGAAGAGCTATTTGATAATCTCCTGGCTAACTAGATGTATGCACGATACTGATAGCGTTCTTGATTGTGGCATAAGTTTCATTGTGGCAATTATTGGATCGAGGCAATATTACAAGTTAACATATAAGCAGACAAGCATGCATTTATAAAAACATAAGCATTTACGTTTGGCACGAGCCTAAGGGTAAAGTGAGGAGTGAAACCGTAAAGGGACATATCGAGCGACATAATCTAGGGACGTGCAGTATGACCAAGTGAATGGTGCACTAGAGAGTATACATATATCGTTCTACTCGAGGCATAGCGGGGTCTAGTTGCACAAGGCAAATATAGCATGCAAGGGTCCATTTATAAGCAAAGTTTTATTTTCATGTTCTAACACAAGCAATACAAGTTGGGATTATTCCCTTAACTAGGTGCGTTATATTCTTATTAGCATGCAAGTGGTGATTCACCTAGCGACTAGCATGTGTCGTCCATATTTTAAGTGTGTTGGCTAAGCAAAGACAAGTTCATCGTAGCCACCCACCTTAGCGATGATTCGCCTCGGTCGAGCGAGCCTCTGAAAGCCTAAACCAGAACCCCTGAAGGGCCAAGTCTGGGAATCCTTTGCCTCAAACGAGTATTCTCGCTGAGCAAAGCGGGTCGGGTCGTTTGCACTTTTGTCGTTTGAATCGGTTGTCCGCTTGAGCAGAACGGGTTGTTACACCCACCCAGATGATTCTAGGATCAATATCTTAGACAGACCCTTTGTCAAGTGGTCTGCAAGGTTCTTTTCTGACTTTATATAGTCAAGAACCACATTTTGACTTGAAGCGCAGCTGCAGGTGCCTGTTCATCTTAGTATTAACAGAATCAAGCTTTAACAGTTCTATAACAGCTTTATTATCACAGTTTATGGAAATTACAGGAACATAAATATGAGCAACATGTATATGAATAATCATATTTCTTAGCCATTCAGCTTTTGTACAAGTAGTGTCCAAAGGTATCATTTCATAGTCCATTGTACTTCACGCTATGATAGTTTGTTTACATGAACCCCAGGAGATTGCAGCTCCTCCTAGAGTAAAAATATATCGAGTAGTGGATTTCACATCATGTGAGTCAGTTATCCAGTTTAGATCTTAATAGCCTTCTATGATATCTGGGTGTCTAATATAGTGAAGTTTATAATCTAGAGTACCGTTAAGATATCTAAATACTCTTTCTATTGTTGACCAACGTGACTGGTTTGGGTTACTGGAATATCTACTTAGTCTTCCAACAACAAATGCAATATCAGGTCTGGTTCCATTTGTTATATACATAAGAGAATATATCATCTGTGAATATCTATGTTGTTCTACAAGTGAACCTTCATTGACACTACTGTCAAAATGAGTAGGGACATGTTTCTTGTCAAAGTAATCAATTTTTTTTTAGCATTTTCTCGATAGTGTGTGCTAAGGATAGGGTATAACGCCCTCTTTGGATTTGGATATTGCATTCCTAGAATCAAGTTGGCTTCACATAGATCTTTCATATCAAACTTGCTAGATAAATAATCTTTAATTTTATTTATCAACTCAATTGTCGATCCTATAATAAGAATGTCATCTACATACAAGCATAAAATTACACAGCTTTTACCTGTATTTTTAAAGTATATACATTTGTCATACTCATTTAGCAAGAAACCATATTCTAAAATCAATTTATCAAATTTGTCGTGCCATTGCTTGGGAGCTTTCTTTAGGCCATAAAGAGATTTTACTACTTTGCAAACTTTTTTCTTCTTGATCCTTAGCAATAAAACCTTCGGGTTACTCCATGTAAATCTTTTTCTCTATGTCTCTATTCAAAAATGTTGTCTTTACATCCATTTGATGGATCAACATGTCATGAATTGATGCTAAAGCTAGAAGTGTTATAATAGAGGTAATTCTAGCTACAGGAGAATATGTGTCAAAATAATCTAGACCCTTTTTCTGAGTGAAACATTTGGCTACTAATCTAGCTTTGTATTTCTCTATAGTATCGTCGGCTCTAAGTTTCTTTTTGAAGATCCACTTACAACCTATGAGTAACCTAAAGCTAAGTTTACTAAAAACCAAATACAATTCTCCATAATGGAGTTGTACTCATTGTTAATTGCTTCTTTCCAGAAAGGAGCATCTGGAGAAGATATTGCTTCTTCATAAGTTGAGGGATCACCCTCTATCAAATAAGTGAAAAAACTTTCCCTTAAATTCCTTTCAATCCTTCTTCTTTTTCTTCTTTTAGGTTCTATATCTTGTTCAGTTGTGAAGTAGATGTTTGAAAAGGGGGAACTAGTAGAAGAAGCAGGAAAAAAACTGGAGGGAAGGGATGAAATTCTATTCTTAAAAGGGAATATATTGTCAAAGTAAACTGCATCTCTAGCTTCTATAATGGTATTGTTAGATATTTCATTTACTTCAGAATGAGTCACTAGAAATCTATTGGCATTGTTATCTAAAGCATATCCTATGAACACATCATCAACAATCTTAGGTCCAATTTTTCTCTTTTTAGGTTTATAAATTCCTACTTTTGCTAAACATCCCCAAACTTTGAGATAATGGACTCTAGGAGTTCTATCTTTCCATAATTCATAGTGAGTCTTATCCTTTAATTTACTAGGAATTCTATTTAGGATGTAGCAAGCTGTTAATAAGGCTTTTCCCCATAAATTATCAGGATCACCTGAGCTGAGAAGCATGGCTTTCACCATATCTAACAGAGTACGATTCTTCCTTTCAACAACTCCGTTGGACTGTGGTAAATAAGGAGCAGCCACCTCATAAATTATTTTGTGTTCTTCACAGAAGTTAGTCATTTCGTTTGAGGTATACTCTCCACCACGATCAGATCTAAGTATCATAATCTTTTTTTCTAATTGGTTCTCAGCTTCAGATTTGAAACCTTGAATCTATCTAGAACTTCATCTTTGGTTTTGAGAATATAGGTATAGGAATACTTTAGCAATCATATATAAAAGTAACAAAGTATTTTCTAGCTCATCGGGTCAGAACCCTATTTGAATTACAAACGTCACTATAAACTAGTTCTAGAATGTCAGAATTCCTTTCTACAGATTTAAAAGGTAGTCTAGTATGTTTGACTTGAACACAAATCTCACACTTGTGTTTATTATCTACAAGAGACTTAGGAATAAGATCTAAGTTCACCATCCTTCTAAGGGCACCTAGATTCACATGACCTAGAGAGTTTGCGTATGCATTGCGTACGTGCGTCATGCATACGCATATTTTATGAGTTCCTTCGTTTGGATGGTTGTTGGAAGTTATAGTTGATAAGTGATATGGTTTTCCACTTTTGAATATGGTGAGGTTACCCCCAACTACTATTATTCATTACTATTATTATTATTTTGTATGAATTAAAAAATTATTATTATTATTATTATTATTATTATTATTATTATTTCTTAATCACTTTTAAACAATTAACAAATAATTAATATATACATATTTAATTTTTAGATTTTTTTTAAAAATCCCACATTCTCCACCCATTCTCCAAACCACCTTCTCCATTCTCCAAAGCACCTACCCCATTCTCAGAGCAGCTTCCCATTTTTTTTCATTCATTTCTCCATTATCTATTCTCTATTTTTTAAATAGTGTGAGGTTACCCCTAACCACAATTATTCTTTTTTTTTTTTGTATGGATTAAAAAAAAAATTTAGAGAAAATTTGAGTTACACTCCACTTTATTTACCATAATTCAATGTGCACCACACTGCTTTACCATAATGTACAACCCTCCTACTTCCGTCTCCAACTAACGGTCAACCGTTAAATTTTGACCGAAATATCCCTTTCTCTCATCCCAGGCTGAGGAGTGGGGACTGGTAATAATGGTGATTTGCTAAAGATATTTTTGTCTAAATTTTTTAGTCAACGGAGTTGACCGTTAGTTGAAGACGAAAGGGAAGGAATTGCAATGGGGTGCACATTGAATTACGGTAAATAAAGTAGGGTGCAACTCAAATTTTCTTTAAATTTTATTACTATTATTATTGAGCCAAAATGGGTTAGGTGTGGGACAGTTGACACAAATGACATGCAACGCAGCATGCGCAAAGTCCCGTACGTATTACCGGACATCTCAAAAAATAATATTATTGAGCCAACCCACATTATTATTATTATTACTTCTTATCATAAAAATAACAATTACTACTATTATTATTATTAATTATTAATTATTATTATCATAAAAATAAAAATAATTATCATTATTAATTCTCTTTCTCCACATATTATAACGAGTTTTTTTCTCATTAATTATTAATTCTTACTCAGTTAATAATAACGACATTAATTCTCATTATTATTAATTCTTACTTAGTTATACTCCCTATATTAATTATTAATTATCATTATTAGTTCCCAAATCACTCTCTTTCTCACCACCACCACCACCACCACCACCACCCCCCTGCTGCCAAAGCAACATTATTAATTTTACATCTTCTCCACAAATTCCAAAGAATTTTTTCTCATTTCCAACAAAAATCATTGAAGAAGAAGAAGAAGAATTTTTCTCTGCGTCGTCGTTTGAAGTCGAGGAGGAGAAGGAGAAGGCGGTGGAGGAGATGTCGCACCTCTCGGACAACATGCTGATTGTCTCCATCCCGGCCGAGCTCAGCAACTGCAGCGGACTGAAGGCGCTTCAGCTCGACAAGAACACGATTGGCGGGGGCGGGGGTGAATGTAACCATGAAGACTTCCAAGTCCAGATATGACGGGAGAGTGGAGTGAAGATCAGCTCACTTCTGCTGGATTGTTTTTATTGAAGTGGGAGAGGGAATAAAAGAGCCCAACAAGAAGTAGAAACCATCCCATCAGTCCTTTTCTTCACTTGTACGGAATCTGAACCAAACAACAGAAGTAGGAGCCGAACAGTGCACATGCAAAAAAATTGTAAGTTCAGTGTCCACTTCCGCGAACCAAACATGTCCTCACTAAAAAGTCTCACAGTATATAGTCACCAAAACCTAGGAAAAGTTGCACCTATGAAGTCTCTAATTAACACAACAGAAAATTACATCAAGAGCAAAAAAGTTTAGAAATATTATATAAAAGCTATAATATTTAGCAAAAAAATAGAACGTAAAACTGAAAAATTAATTAAAAAAAAAAGAAAAAAAAAACTCACGCCTAAAATTAGTATATAAGTTACTAACTTATATCCTATAAATATACGTAAACTTTTAATTACCTATTTAATTTAACCGTGGATTAAAAATAAATAATTGTGGATTAAATATAAAAAATTGAATAACTCATGCCTAATTAGACGTAAGTTAGCAACTTACGTCATATTATAGTACGTAAACATATATAATTTATCGTTATTTTTTGTTAATTCTGATTAACCGTGGATTTTTTTTTTTTTAATAACTCACATATAATTTTTAGGCATAAGTAACTTATGGCATATTATAGTACGTAAATTTATATAGTTTTTTGTTAACTTTTTCTTAAAATTCTGGTTAACCGTGAATTTGATATACTCATTTGCCAATAAAATGATTATAGTACATCCAAAAGATACATAGTGACCAATTGGAGAGTTGGAATTGATATATATAGATATATTGGACCCGAGATCCATTAGCATTTGATGTTATAGTACATCCAAATGCTACTGTTGACAGATACTCATTCGCCACTAGAAAGATGAGAGCGTAAGATCAAATGCCAAGGACTTATGCTCTACATTAGGACGAAGATCATTAGCTGCTATGTTCTAAATTTATGCGTTAGCTTACTAATTAATATATTTAGAACATTAATATTTTTATTTAGGACATTAATATATTTAGGATAATGTTAGCTTACTAATTAATATATTAATTAGAAAGAGAAGGACTTACGTCCTACATTAGGACGTAAACTCAACTTACGTTCAAATATTGGACGATATTATGTTCCACTTAATATTTTTCTAAACTATATATTTTATTTAAAATAAACTTAAATTTTTATACTTTATTCTTAATTTTCTGTTAAAAAAATGTTTTCAAATAGACCGCACGTCACAACACTTGCATAGTACCCATAGCTAATTGCACCATGACATATCTCACATATCATCAAAGTTAGTTTGTTGAGTCTTGAATTTTTTTTTTTTTTTGTACTTACTAGTCACATTATTGTACCTTGCACATATAAATAAATAAATAAATATATATATATAAATATATATATATATATATATATATATATATATATATATATATATATATATATATATATATATATATAATTTTAGATAAAAATCTAAAGTATATAAAATAATTTAAATATATTTTGATTAAAATTTGTTATAAACATATTTTTTAAACTTTGTATATGTTTAATTTAAATATTGAATACATTTTAATTAAGATTTTCTTCTATAATATGTTTATTGGTTTTGGATATATATTCGGATTAGTTAGAAAGATTTAAGATTTTTTGTATGTGAGAATATACCTACGCAGTAGTTAGAAGAATTTTAGAAAGAAAAAAAAAATTTCCTCTTAATTTTGTGAGAATATATGCATACGACTTATTTTTAGTCGTTTTTAAACCCTTTTTTATAATAGTATAGATACATATAAGTCATATTCAGTCGAATGTAAAAAAATTATACAAACTATTTTCTTGGAATATTCGAACCCCCACCCCCCCAATCCAATTTGTTGTCCTGAAAAGTCAATTCTACAATAGAATATTATTTGTATTAAAAAATTATGTTGACGTTGTACAATCGGCGGACAAATAATTTTTCGAAACTTCAAACTCTTGCGTATTCTTTTTCCGTAAGCCACGCATGCAGAAAACGGTGGAAGTAAAAGAACCAAAAAAAGAAATTGATTTATTCATTTATCTATGTTGATATCAACAAACAAGAGTGATAAAGTAGTACTAATGACGTACGTCTTCCTCATCCTGCTGTATTCTCAACTTATTCTATAATTGACAATTTTTTAGTTACATAACATATATATTATTAATATTTCTTCATCAGAAGATCATATAGCAATATTAATATTATGTTTATTGGTTTTTGATATATATTCGGATTAATTAGAAAGATTTAAGATTTTTTGTATGTGAGAATATACCTACGCAGTAGTTAGAAGAATTTTAGAAAAAAAAAAAATCTCTTAATTTTGTGAGAATATATGCATACGACTTATACGACTCATTTTTAATCGTTTTTAAACCCTTTTTTATAGTAGTATAGATACAGATAAGTCATATTCCGTCGAATGTAAAAATTTTATACAAACGATTTTCTTGGATTATTCAAACCCCCCCCCAAATCCAATTTGTTGTCCTGAAAAGTCAATTCTGCAATAGAATATTTTTGGTATTAAAAAATTATGTTGACGTTGTACAATCGGCGGACAAATAATTTTTCGAAACTTCAAACTTTTGCGTATTCTTTTTCCACAAGCCACGCATGCAGAAAACGTTGGAAGTAAAAGAACAAAAAAGAAATTGATTTATTCATTTATCTATGTTGATATCAACAAACAATGATAAAGTAGTACTAATGACGTACGTCTTCCTCATCTTGTTGTATTTTCAACTTATTCTATAATTGACAATTTCTTAGTTACATAACATATATATTACTAATATTTCTTCATCAGAAGATCATATAGCAATATTAATATTATGTGACGTAGCCTCGATCAAACTTATCTACGCATAGTCGCACATTCCGTACTTGCAGTAGCCTCCCTTGTTGCATTTGTTCCCGCACCACCCGCAGTTCTTGGGATCGAATTGAACGTTCACGCATTTTCCTTTGCAGCAGACCTCTCCGTACGCGCACTTCCGACCGCATTGTCCGCAGTTGAGCACGCTGCGCGCCAGGTCGACGCAGTCCTTGCCGCAACAGTCTGGGCCGGGGCTCCACGGGGCATGGCACATCCTTGGGTTGACATTGCATCTCAGTTTAGTTCTCCGATTAATAATGTTGTTGTACTCCTGAGCCAACAATCTGCTGCTTTGCGCAGTCGGAGACACTGGTGGTTCATTTTTCGCATCGGAGGAGGCCGATGCGACGGCTAATGCCGTAGCTATAGCCATGATCATGAATATATTCTTGCTTGCCATTAATGTAAGGCTTGCTTGATATATACGTATCACTGATTATTGGTGAGATTGGTGAGACGAGAGTAGTTGGTGATGGGAAGGTGGAGGAACGCATGGCCTGTATTTATAGTGGTTTAAGTGAAAAAAAGGGAAGGAAGTTGGGCCATGAAGCGTCGGCGGATTCTCAAAGTCCACCATCAATTTATGAAAGAAATCATAATTGTTGCCTCAAATTTTTGCTGATCCGTGGGTGAGCTTCAACATGGGGTGATTAATATGGCTTCCGAATATTGCTGTCTCCGTGGCGCCGAATTCATGCCTAAAAAGAAAAAAAAAGTACTCTCAGATCCTAATTTGGTGAAGACAGACCGCATAGGATCCATGCATCTTCAAAATTTGACTCGAGCAGCATAGTGATCATACGGCCAAGGATTTATGCGACCCCGATGACGACGGAGTTAGGAGCTGCATAAAGTCATGATACAACATTTATTGTCTGTCATAAAGTTCTGACATGACATTTATTACTTAAGCGTAAGAAAAACGGCACACTAAAAGACAAAAGTCATGTCAGTACATTAATGACCACTACCAAAAAAAGTCAAATTAGCGACGCCCAAAAACGTCGCTAAATGACAAAAAAACGTCGCTAAAATCGTTTAGCGACGTCATTAGCGACGTTTTAAAGTAGTCGGAAGAAACCAAGTCGCTGAACCGAAATACGTCGCTAAACGTCGCTATACCGACGTTTTTTAGCGACTTCCATGAGTTGCTAAAATTAGCGAAGTTTAGCGACGCCGCGTCACTAAATAGCGACGTTCTATAAAGTCGCTAAACGTCGCTAATGAGCGACTTATATTGCGACGTAACAGCAACGTATTTAATGACCTGGCAGTACTGCCATGTCACCAATTTGCGACGTACAGCGACATATTTAGCGACGTTTGGCGACGTCGTTAGCGACGTTTAATGACACGTCGCTAAGTAGCGACTTTTTTAGCGACTTATTAAAACGTCGCTAAACGTCGCTAAATACGTCGCTAAATTTACAAAAAAAGTAAAAAAAAAAACCTTAATTGTTCCAAGCTATTGTTCCTGTAATTTTAAAATTTCTAATTAAAAATAGACCCGGAGCAACCCTCCGTTGAATTCAATGGGTTCGCCGACCCCTTCGGTGGAACACTCAACACCGGATTAACAATATTTAATATGAATACAAGTATACAGTCATACAATTAATACACACAAATATTATAGACCGACAATAAAAGTATCACAGTCATAAAAGTATCACAGTATCACAGTCACACAAAATGGGCATAAACAACATCAAAAATACATAATATATAAGTATCAGAGTATCACAGTAACACAAAATTCATAATATATAAGTATATGAAACATCATAGTATCAATCTCGAGGATTTCCAAAACGGGACAGATACCAGTCCCTCAAATACTGCGCATAAACAGCGTTTATGTTATCAAGCTCCGCTATGGGTGCTGGGTGACTGGAACTCCCTGTCTGAGATACAGCCGCGATAGGTGCTGGGTGACTGGAACTCCCCGCAGGTGGTATCTCTTCCTCCTTAACAGTAGGAGGCATCACTTCCTCCTTAACAGTAGGTGTCGCTCTCTTGGGTGTCATCTGGTAAGATAGATGAAAACAAAGAATTAGCAAAGAATTAGCTATTGGACCGGAACGGAATAATTAGATGACTCACAAAGAATTAGCTGTTTGTTGCAGTATAATAATGATACCATAATATCTTATTTATATCCTACGTGTCACAAAATAAAATGATTTTGTATTACTTAACTCCACCCTTAACATATTTAGAATATAACAATGAGGTTCCAAACTCATATTCATATCATTAACTAGCAGGTTGTATGCATATCATTAATTAGCAGGTTGCAAGCCAAAATAACACTAACTTCCTCTAAATTCCACGTTGAGTCAAACGAAGGAATATAAGGCACAGTAGGATTGAGAAAGAAAAGGAATGCTACTCTCTGATTCATAACATTAACAATATATTTTTAGAAAATATATGTTCTCTCTTGAGAAAGAAAAGGAATGCTACTCTCTGATTGTGTCTGTGTGTGTGTGTGTGTGTGTGTGTGTCTCTTTAGAAAATATATGTTCTCTCTTGACCAGGTCTAACCCTAACCCTAACCCCAGGTCAAAAAACCTAACCCTAACCCTAAACCTAACCCTAACCCTAATATGCGTCTGTGTGTGTGTGTGTCTGCGTGTGTGTGTGTGTGTCGTGTGTGTGTCTGCGTCTGTGTGTCTGTGTGTGTGTCGTGTATGTGTGTCGTGTGTCTGCGTCTGTGTGTGTGTGTCGTGTGTCTCGTGGACCACTTGCTTTTGAGAAGATGAATCTGACCCTAACCCTAACCCTAACCCTAACCCTAACCCCAGGTCAAAAAATCTAACCCTAACCCCAGTCAAAAAACCTAACCCTAAACCTAACCCTAACCCTAATATGCGTCTGTGTGTGTGTGTGTGTCTGCGTGTGTGTGTGTCTGCGTCTGTGTGTCTGTGTGTGTGTCGTGTATGTGTGTCGTGTGTCTGCGTCTGTGTGTGTGTGTCGTGTGTCTCGTGGACCACTTGCTTTTGAGAAGATGAATCTGACCCTAACCCTAACCCTAACCCTAACCCCAGGTCAAAAAACCTAACCCTAACCCCAGTCAAAAAACCTAACCCTAACCCTAACCCTAACCCTAACCCTAATATGCGTCTGTGTGTGTGTGTCTGCGTGTGTGTGTGTGTCGTGTGTGTGTCTGCGTCTGTGTGTCTGTGTGTGTGTCGTGTATGTGTGTCGTGTGTCTGCGTCTGTGTGTGTGTGTCGTGTGTCTCGTGGACCACTTGCTTTTGAGAAGATGAATCTGACCCTAACCCTAAACCTAACCCTAACCCCAGGTCAAAAAACCTAACCCTAACCCTAACCCTAACCATAAATTTAACCCTAACCCTAACCCTAACCCAGGTCAAAAAACCTAACCCTAACCCTAACCCTAACCCTAATATGCGTCTGTGTGTGTGTGTGTCTGCGTGTGTGTGTGTGTGTCGTGTGTGTGTCTGCGTCTGTGTGTCTGTGTGTGTGTCGTGTATGTGTGTCGTGTGTGTGTGTCTGCGTCTGTGTGTGTGTGTCGTGTGTCTCGTGTACCACTCCTCAGTGTCTGTGTGCGTGTGTCGTGTCTGTGTGCGTGTGTCTTGTGTCAGTGTCACATGAGAGAGAGAGAGAGATTACCTAGAGCTCGAGGAGGAGGAGGGAGATGCCGGAGTAGCCGCAGCGGTCGCAGACCCGGTCGCCGGAGAGGGGGGGGGGCGGGGGAAATCGAAGCGTTTCGAAATTTTCGAGAGATGGAGAAAAGAAAACTGAGCCCTAATTAATCAAAATTTAGCGACGTTTAGCGACGTCAAGGTAAAAACGTCGCTAAAATAAAAAACTAGCGACTCCAAAGTCGTCGCTAAATACGTTGCTAAATATTTTTGAAAGATACGTCGCTAATTACGACGCTAAACGTCGCTAAATAAGATATATTAGCGACGTTTAGCGACCTTAATTGAACTTATAGCGACGATTAATTTAAAATCTTAATAAAAGTCGCTAAACGTCGCTAAATGTCGCCATTTAGCGACGTCTAGCGACGATATTTACGGAGTCGCTAATTTAGCGACGTTTTTACTTGGAGTCGCTAAAATACGTCGCTAATCCCGCTTATTCTAGTAGTGGACTTTGTCAGACTTACAGTGCCACGTGTTCACTCATATGCGGCCACGACTCCATGCGGTCAAAATGTACATAAGATCCAGGCCGGACGAGAGCACGTGTGCGGCCACGACTCCATGCGGCCAAAGTGTCCACAAAATCCAGGTCGGACGAGAACACGTATGCGGCCATGGCTCCATGCATCCCTCAGCTTGCATGATCTTTCCGTTACAACCGAAAATATCTTCACACAATCAGTGCTGACCACGTGTCCAGTTAACTAAGTCACGCACACAATGGGTTGAAAACGACTCCGTCGATCCAAACGAGATTCACCAACAGCATATTCCAACCAAGATCACGTGGCAGCTTGACCGTGGTATGCGTCCATAGCTGCAACTGTATTCTGTTGAGGGAGCGCAATGCGGCCACCAAACAGAGGCGCATAGCATATGCGCGCGCATGAGCTATCCAGCCTGGATGGGTATAAATAGTAGGGTTGCACATCCACCAGACAAACGGAGACATGAGAGAGAAATGTGAAGAAAGCATTCTCATTCCCTCGTCGGACCGTCAACGGAGTAAAGAAGTCACTGCAGTACTCGATCTCCATCGTCACACTTCCCAGAATAAAAAATATTGTACTTAGATTTTCTGTATAAGATCTCTTTGTATTTTTTTTTTTTACACAATAAAATTTGTTCAAACTTTAATCGATGGCAAAGCTTGTGGAGATGTTTAACCAAAAGATTAAATGCGAATGGGTGCCTAGTCGTTGCCTTCTCTGATGTAGCTTCGGGCATGAGCATGATCAATACTCGAATCAGCCATCCAGCCCGATGGTTGTTGAGACTGATGGGAAGGACACTGCATATGATATTACTCCGGACGGTTCAGACAGGTAGGACAATGAGAAGAGGAATAAGGTTGATGGACGACTGGGTGACGGACGGTCTCAAAATTGAGCCGCGGCCTCGTTAATATTAAAAAAAAAAAATGTATGTGTGTGTGTGTGTGTTCAAGTACCTCTAACCCAAATGACTAAGGTGTGAAATATTCTTCTTAACGGTTGCAGATTCAAGCCAAGTAAAAAAACAAATAATTACTAGTGTCTAGTTGTAGTACAAGGATATGGGTCAAGTAGGAGCAACGGGTCGGACTGTAGTGGAGCGGACCTACGGGTCTAGTTGTGGCATATGTGCCGACTTGGTTGGAATTGTGAGTCCTCCAAGGGCTGAGTAAGGAGCCCTACAAGCCGAGTTGTGAGAGTTATAAGCTAAACTTGGCAACGTTAAAATTTGTAGAATACAAAAATTCAAAAGGTTTATGAGTAGCATTTAATTAATTGGCGTCATCGTTATAGTTAGGGGTGAGCAATTCTTGATTTTTAACCGAAAATCAAATCGAACCGGACCGAAATTGAAATTCGGTTCGGTTTTTAATCAACCGGTTCGGATTTCGGTTTTATCATTTGATTAATTTCGGTTTTCGGATCGGTTTTCGGTTTTGGATTCCGAAATCCGAACCGAACCGAAAACCGAATCACTACATTATAAAAGAAAAAAAAATCGATTTTTATGAATTTGGTATACACTCACCACCTGGTATAAAATTAGTTTATTGTTATTTTTGGTACACAATTTTGGTTTTTCTCAGTTATGTTTTTTTTTTTTTTCGGTTTTTATGAATTTGGTATACACTCACCACTTGGACCTAAAAAACCGAACCGACAGAGAACCGAACCGATTTAATTCTTTTCGGTTTTTTTCGGTCTTTACAAATTCGGTTCGGCTTTGCAAAAAACGATTTTCGGTTCAGTCAGTTTTAATATATTCGGTTCGGTTTGAACCGAACCAGACCGTTGCTCACCCCTAGTTATAGTACATGCAGGATACGGACCAGGCAGGAGCAACTGGCCAGGCAATAGTGGACTGTGCCTACAGGTCTAGCTGTAGCATATGGGCCTTCAAGGACCGAGTGATGAAAGTTGGGAGTCCATGGGCCGAATTGTGAGAGTTACAAGTAAAACTAGGTAACATTAAAATTTGTGGACTAAAATTTTTATTTTTTATTTTTGTTTTTTTTAGAACAGAAAACATATATTAAACCTTAGCCACCAGAACGGCAACCATCATTTACATTAATCTTGATACACCCTGTGTGCATTTCCTGTGATATAGAATATAGGTAACAGTCGACTTGTGTTGTTAGGAACTATTTGGATTATTGAAGTGAGCTCCTGAAGTGGCGCAGGCCTTGCATATGCACCTTCATATGATAGTTCGGTTGTTTGGTAAGTTGAGGAAGTGCCTAATAACATGATGTGGGTGGAAAAGAAAATTTTCAGTTTATGTCGACTGCATCCTTGGCTAATTTATGGACATCTCACATCTAAATTTTATTTAAGAAAATCCTATCTTTTTAAAATTAAAGTTTCTTAATTCTTCGATTAATTTTTACTAAGTAAAATAATTAGTAATAATATTTAATTATTAAATATTAATTTTGAATGGATTAGTCAAATATGGACCATATTGTTGAATAATCAACTAGTAAGCATATAATTTCAAAAATATATGGACCGTGTAAATGAACGCGTACTGGAAAAATATTAGACAAAGCAATGACACTCCAAGTACGGATGACCAACGGTTCGGTTCAAATCGAATCGAATATCTAAAAACCGAAATAACTATAAATTTTATTTCTCAAAACAAAAAACCAAACCGTTTTCTTAAAAACCGAAAAAAATTGAACAAAACTAACTCGGTTCGATTTTCGGTCGGTTCAATTTCATGGACCAATGGACCAAATCTTTTTAAAAATTATGAATCTGGCCACTTTCATGTAAAAAATATCTTCTTTTCAAACAAGGAAAATATGATTTGTAAACAAGAACTAGCATGAAAAAATAAATGTATATACCAGCACTTCCCATTTATATATGCAAATTTTCACTTTTCTATCATCCAAATAATAGTTGTAAAAGTACTAGAAACAAAATTGGTTAGTTGGAGCATCACAAAATCAACATTTTTCAAGCAGATCATCTCCAATCCAAGTTCTCAAACCTCAAATTGAGGAATTCCTCTCAAAATTCATCTACAATCCATTCTAAAAATTAGAAAATTTTCTTAAATTTTTTGAGGGAAGGAGAATGGATCCTCAAATTTAAAAATCCACTATTCATGACATTTTATCCTTCAAGTTGTAGCTAATTACTAATATATCCTACATATATTAAACACTAAATTTAATTAACTTACAGTATTTTTTAATTTATAATTATAAATAATATAATAATTATACTATTAAAATATTCTTGTTGAGATCTTCAAATAGAATCTAATATTGAATATATTTGTTATTAATATTATTATTAGATTCATTTTATTAATAAAAATAATATTTAAATAATTTTGCAGAAATTAATAGAATAACATCAAAATTTCTAAAATTAAAATACATGGACTTAAAAAAACATAAACAAGTACATCAAAATTTAAAATAACGCAACCAACAACAATATTGAAATTAAAAAGTCTAAACGTTACAACAACATTGAAATTAAAATTGCTTAAAGCAATACAACAACATTCAAATTAAGACAGTCTAAGACTCTTTTAGAACTATAGTAAATCATCCCCATTTACATAATATTAAATAATATAAATAATATAAAATATTATAATATTATTTCGATAAATAATATTAATAATATAATGTTAATGTATATGATTATATTAAATGGTTGTGAAGAAATAAATTTATCTAAAAATAAATAATAGTTGTTTATTATTTGAGAATTGATGGATTGAACATGTAATTATCTGGCTTCACATAACCATTTTCAAGCATAAATGACCTTCCTGCAACTCTTGTTGTTGTTGTTGTAAATATTTTATTTGGTCGTATGCTGATCTTTACTTTTATAATGAGACTTGAAAACGACTAAAAATTAAACTATCTAAATCGTATATAAATATTTCACATTTTTTAATAACTAATTAATTAACTACCTATTATTATTTATTTATAATTAAATAATTCTAATTTAAGTGGTTAAGGTGGAAGATATATATATATATATATATATATATATATATATATATATATATATATTGCTTTAGTTCAATTCCTAGAAATAAAATTATTTATAATAATTTTATATTTAAATATTTTTACACACGTTCAATGTACGTGTACGTTACTAGTGATATTAAAGGATACATAAATTTATTGTGTGGAATAATATAATTAACATCCATGGTTGTAACTTTTGTTATAGTATATAAAAATTTGTTGTTTAGCTGTCTTTATTACATTGATAAAGAGAAAATGATTGAAATAATGTAAATATTGTTGCCTTTTTTTTTGCAGTAAGTGGTGGTGCGACCATTTCAACTACAACAACAAAAGTTACAGTAGTTGAGAGAAATGTTGCTACATTTGTTTACACAAATTTGACCATTTACGTCAAAGCAAACATTTAAATTTGTGAAACGTGATGCAACAAATGTTGCATTCATTTTCAAATACGTCCGACAAGAAAAATAGTTTCTGGTGAGGTCTCTCGGAGAAACATGGAAAATGTTTGCTTGCTGTAGAAAACAGTAGCAATTATATGTTACTACTTCCAGGTGAGTTGAAAATAAAAGAAGATATTATTAAAATATAAAAATTTAAATTATGGTAGAATATTTTAAATATAATTTGAATATAGTTTAGTAATTTATTATAAATATGGTTTTAAAATTTTGGATATATGTTTAGTTAGATAATATCATTTAATTAGGTTAAATATAATTCAAATTTTAAAATATTTTAGAATTTACACATATGCAGGAGGATTTTAGATTTTTAATTTTTTTAATTACGTGAGAAAACAATTGTCGTTACGGTACTTTAAAAGATTTTTAAATTTTTAAATAAATTGGTTGATGATATATGGCGGCTTAATTTGTAGTCGGCGTAAGCCGTCTTAGCCGCATTATAATAGTAAAGAAGAGAAAGATCCTATGCTATCAATTTCTCGTGTTGTTGCATAAAATTTTGTAACAATATAAATTTCTACTATTATAATGCGGTTTAGAAACGACTAAAAAAGGAGTCGTCTAAATCTTATGTATATCATAATTTAAATCAATTAAAAAAATTAATAAGAAGATAACTAAATAACTGTATAAAATCTTCACTAATTATTTTTAAAAAACTTAACCAAACATTTAAATACCTATATGATATATTTATAACTAAATAAATTTAACTCAAGTTGGTTAAGGTGGGAGGCATTTTTCTTGATTGCTTGAATTCGATTCCTAGAAATATCATTTTTTATAATAAAGTTATTTTATTTTTTTTGCAAAATTTTTTTTTATGTACGTGCAATGCACGTGAACATTATTAGTTACTTGTAACACGAAAATTGACAGCAAAGGGATCTAGCTTCCTAGGATATAGATGGACAAGTGAACCACACAATCTAGCGTACTGTTTGGAAAGGAAAAAAAAATAGAAAAAAGTTAAAAAGGAAATGGAAATAGAAGCAAAAATAAGGGACAAAATTGGAGAGAAGAATTTGAAGAAAAATATTATGTGCCCAACCTCTCTCTTCTAATAAAATTTTTCTTTCAAGCACGAGAAAAAATGAAAAAAAATAAGGAAATTTTGAAAATAAAAATTTCCCCAAGTACCCCTAATTAAAAGGATAAATATAAAATAAAATACTTTTATTTCTTTTTATTTGAGAAAGAGTAATTATAAATCTATCACATTGATAAACAAATTTTTTTTCTTTCACTTTTTTTCTTGTATTTTTTGGTCATTAAAAAAAATTTAATTTTATCCCTCATTTTACTTCCTTTTATTTTCTTTCCCTAAAATTCTTCTTTCACTCCCCAAAACACCCAAAGTATTTGAATGGATAAGAGTAGAATCCAAAAAAAATTAAGCTATTCAGTCGACAATGCAACGTACTTGTATGGTGTCCTCAAACCCAAAGAAAATAATATTGAATTTTAAATCCCTAATACCACCAATATGTGTTCGGTCGGGGGGGGGGGAGTTTATAAATAAACCTGGTTTCAAATTTATACTTTAACAAGAGTAAACTTTAAGCCCATTTTTCCATCGGGCTCAACGGCCCATCCAAAAAGAGCCTACGTTTTGAGGGCGTCCATTTTCTGCGAAATTGTGGCAAATAGTGGACCTTGAGCATATGTTATCAGAGATCAATTACAAGCTTACATATTGTGATTGATTGTACTCAACCAATAGCAATACATACTGCTCTTCAGAGTTACATACGGAGCCCAACTTAACAAAAATCTTCTGGAATAAACACCATAAGTAATCATGAATGATCAATATCGGTCTTCACATAACTATATGAAAATATAGATGTAGATGGACGTCACCGCAATTTTGATTGGAAAAACCCAGTAAAAAAAACATAATTGAAGAAAAAAAGTGAGTCTTCGGGACGTAAAAATATCTAGAAATATGACCATGTCGACGTAGATGTCTCGTTAAAACTTTATTAAGTTGCCAAAAATTCCAGTAGAAAAATATTTTTAAGTTAGAAAAATAAGCACATTAAGGTCAACCGAGTATATTTCTAGATACTTTCTATGATTTTTTCTCCCAAACTACGAGAGTTACAATGTAAAGAGCCTCCGCAAACCAATATTGGGGTATATTACATGCTCCAACTATCTTTCTTCTTGTTCTTCATATACTGCGTCGAAAGTATGACTTTGTCCTTTGTTAAGATGAGGCTGTGGTATATAACATATTGATCTCACAAGATAGTACCTCTTGCAAAAAATGTACAAGTAAATTTTTCTGCAATCTCAGGGTTCGTTTGGATATGTTTTCTGAATATTTTTTCTTAAATCAGTTTTCTGAAAGTAAGTTATAGAGTTGTTTTTCTAATTATAGAGATTCTGAGTTTGCGTTTGGTTACTTTCATTAGAAAAATGGTTCTCTGAAACAAAAAATAAAAATTTTGTTTGGTAAAATATTTCCTGAAAATAATTTTTTTACATTGTCCATCTGTTCGTGTCCAAGCGTGTCCAATTATATCCCTCCCAAACCCCAACCCTAAGCTGGCGGTTGCGGTGTAACCATCTCATTTTCAGGATAAGGATATTTTGGTAATTTGCTATAATTAATTTTTTTTTGATGATATGTATATAAATAATATGTGACGAATATGTTATTTAATGAGTTTAGACTAGAGTAGTTGAGCCACTAGTTAGTCATGACCAATTTAGGTCCAATAAACCTATTTAGACTCAAAGAGAGAATATTCTTTCCTAAGGATTAGTTGATCATCTTCATGAGAAATGGGCATTTTAGACCATGTAACCAACCCAACCCAACCTAACCCTAATCCTAATGAATAGTGGTCGACTGTCACCCTCACTTTTTCAAATAGGAATAATTTAGTCTTTTAGCATAGTTATATTATTTTAGTGATTTAATAATTAATTGGTATGCTATATTAATATTTGTGGTTGTGCTATATTTTAATTATAGTTAGTGGGCTAGCTGCCACTCCCCGTTCTCGATATACGTATTTGAAACATATTAGTTTTTCTGCTTATAATATTTGTTGCTTGCATGATAATTATGTTGCATGTCATGGAGACTAGACCCATTCTTTGGTTCAATTAGACCCATGGTTTAATTATTAGGTTGGTTTGGTCATGAGTTGAACCCGTGGTCTAAACCTCAAACCCTAACTATATAAGCTAACTTATTTCTCTCTCTTCCCTTATTCTTCATTTTTGACTCTTTCTTTCATTTCTAGGCAAGTACACATTGTACTACATGGAGAAACCTCTTGATTTTTTATTCTTTCTTTTTTTTTTGCATTTTATTAGTCTATTATGTGCTCACGATGATTCTAAATACTTTTAGTACTTGGAGTTTTAGGTTTTAATTGGTGGATTTGGGTAGATCTACGTTTGAAGTTTAGAATTTTCATGGGTTCCAAAAGTTTTTTTGGTTTTGATCTACTTAAACATGGTATTTTTAAAAAATAGTGTTTGGGATGGATGTAGCACCTCATTTTGAACATTTTGGCTTTTGGTTCACTTGATTCGGAGCTAAAATAAAAAATTTATGAAGAAAATATTATTTCGATTTTGGGAGCTTTCTACCATGGCTAAACCTGATGTTGAGGGAGACGACTTCCCATGCGGTCTGAGCTCATACGTCTCATGTGACCCATGCGGTATGAGCTCATGCGGCTTATGTGACCCATGCAGTTCGAGTTCATGAGGCCCGACTCATGCGACCATGCGGCCTGAGCTTATGAGACTCATGCGGCTTATGCAACTCATGCGACCCATGCGGCCTGAGCTTATGCGACTCATGCGACTCATGCAACCCATGCGGCCTGAGCTTATGCGACTCACCCAACTAATGTGACTCATGCGTCCCATGCGGCCATGTGACCCGACTTTCTATGCGGCAGCAACCTCTATGCGGCCTGAGCCTATGAGACACTGACTCTATGCGTCCCTGACCCTATGCGGCCATGTGTGCACGATTTGTTAATTTTTCTTGATTTGATGCTTTATTAATTTTTTGTGTGATTATAACTGTGAGATTGATGATTGGAATGCATGAGAACTGAGTGACCATGTGTTGAACCTGACTATATGCTTGACCCGACTATGAATAGAGATAGACCATGCGGCCAAGTGACTATGACTACCTATATGCCTGACTCGATCTACGCATTGCTATGTGCTAGAACTCATGTGATTTACCAATGATTGGTAACTTGACTCGACTATTGGTATCCGTGCTGATACACTTACTACGTGCTAACTGTTTCTACGTGATTATATTACATGTTTCAGACCGAGGTGTGCCTACGTGCTAAGAGACATGTGATGTAATAAATTGCTCCAGCATGGACATGATAGTTGGTCAATAACCAAGCATGGCTAGGATTTGTTGACTGTTGCATCACGTTGGGGTGAATCCAAGTTAAACTACAAAGTGACAAAGTGGATTCGTATCTAGCATGCCCGTACTACGGTACAACATATAAGGGGAGTAACATGTGACAACTCTATGTGATTCCAGTTAACTGTAGGGTTAACTAGACAACTAAAATATGTAGAGCACTGGGAGGGACAAAATTCTGAGATCGTGCTTAACTAGCCACCCTCAATCATTATATGGGGAGTGAAGGCTGGCCCCCATGGATATTGTTTAAACCCTCATTAGTGGATGACAATATCCGACTATTATATTATACTATATTTTCTATGCGATCTTAGCACGGTGGCTTTACGAGGGATCGGTGCATACTACTATGTGCTATGCAGCGATTCTTGGCTCGGCTAGCCCCTGCTAGAACATGGTTTGATCTGAGGATTCCTATTATATGCATAATACCTCTGGGATAACCCAGACTCCATCTAGTAAGTCGTACAAAGTGATTGGTCGGTTTCGTAACTGAGCTTGGTTGTGTATTTTACCTGTTGTCAAATAGTCTAGGGACATGGACTATCATGATGCGATGGTCTAACCCTTGTCCTTGTTTGGTTGTAGGGTTAGATTATCGTATCACGATAGGCTATGAATTGAAACTACGAGACATATATATATATATATATATATATATATATATATATATATATATATATATATATATATATATTTCATAACCTGGTTTTATTTCTTCATTCGTGCTTCCTTTGTGTTACTTGCTATTTGGGATCTAACCCTACTGGTTTTGCATGGCTATGTTTAGAGCTAGCACCCGAGGATCAAGTGTACTTTCCCCTGAACTATGACGCGCACCAGGCGGATGACCACTGAGGAAACGAGTGGGTCTCTTCTTTCCTGCTTGTTATTACACACTTTATTTATTTTGGGCGTTTAGCCATCGACACTTGTTAGCCGTGAATCTGGATATTTAGTTTTCCTACATGATTATAATTAATCAGACTGCAGCTGATCATGGTCATGTACTTTTGATACTCTGTCAGCTTTCTTATTTTTGCACAGCTGGTTTCCAGAATATCGTGGCAGGACATTTGGGACGCCTTACTTCCTTGTCATATATGTTCTAACTTTACTGTTCTTGCTTGACTGATTGAGACAATAGATGTGCTGTGTGACCCTAAGTGACTTGCTTGTAGTATGCATCCTCTTGTGTAGTTACAATTGTGACCGTCGTACGACATTTTATACCTTGTACGGGGGAGCTGACCATCTCAGTCTCTGTATTCCGGTACTGGGGCATGATAAGGTTTTAGTGGTGGCCAATGCAGGTCTGTATTTTCAGACTTGTGGGGTGTTATGATCATATGAGTCTCAATCAAACATATGCCTTTGAAATCCTAAATTCGTTCGTCTCAAAGCCTTACTTGACTATCGAATCAATTGTTTCCTTGATCCTTCCTATCCTATTCTTGATATTTCTTATCATTTTCTTTAGCGTTTTTTCAGTTGCTGTAGCAGCATGTATGGTAGGACAGGGTTTCCCTGGACAACAACGAGAGGAAGCACATGTTCAGAGTCAAATTCGAGTAGAGCCAATAGTTGTACAAGCTGGCGCGATAGAACCGAAAGTTGGACATGTTGAGCAACCAGCCCCTGAGATCCCCGTACCCCCAGTAGTACCAGCTCTACTAGTGGTACTTGACACCCCGACATTACTGGAGATCCTTCGGGGAATGATGGCTACGCAGCAGCATCAGATGGCAGTGCAACAACATCAACAATTTCAACAATAAGAGCAGAATGTCTTGTTGAGTCAAGGTTTATAAAAGGCTCTGGAAAGAGATGGGAGGACAAATTTGGGGGCGTCAGTTAGATTTTGCTGACTTAACCCAAGGTACTTCGATGGCACGGAGGACGCCATCACAGCAGATGCCTGGTTGCAAGATATTAAGGTTATTCTGGCAGCAACAAGGGTTCCGACGGATGAACAAGTTGATCAAGTTCGATTGCAGCTTCAAGACCTTGCCCGTGACTGATGGGCATCAGTAGAGGTTGGCTTGAGGCGTCCTATCTCTTGGGACAGTTTCAGGGCTCGATTCCGGGCCAAGTACTTTGGAGTGATCGCACAATATGAGCTCCAGCAGAGATTTATCGGTCTTAAGCAGGCCGGTAGAACAGTGAATGTATATGCAGCCGAGTTTTGCAGGCTGAGTAGATTTGCTACGACTATGGTGGCTATGGAGTCGGATAGAGTAATGAGGTTCCAGCAAGGACTTCACCTGGAGATTCTATAACTGGTAGAGAGGCACGGCTAATAGACTTATGAAGAAGTACTGATAGCATCTCAGAGGCACGAGCTTACCATGCAAATGTTATCGGCAAGGACAAAAGACCAGAAGAGGTCTCATGATCAGAGCGGAGGAGGAGGTGGATGAGTACCTCGGATGTCAGCACCATCACCTGGCATTCGAATCCATAATTCAGTGCCAAGGAGTGCGACAGTTTCGACGGTGACAGTACCGGCTCGGAATGAGCCAAGACAGCAACAACAACAACAACGCCAGGGAGCACCGGTGGGTTGCACTTATTATGGCAATGGAGGCCACACTAGAGACGTGTGTAAGGCAGCCAATGGGTTGTGTATGAGGTGTGGCAGTCCAGATCATCGGATTGCCAATTGTCCGATGATGCAGAGGCCAGGAGGGGCAGTTCAACAGTTACCAGCGCTGCCAGCACCAGGGGCAGTCCAGCAGAGAGGGCCAGTAATATAAGTGAGGCCATTAGCTTAGCGTCTGCTGCCGACGCAAGCTCAGATGTACCAAAAACAACAGAATCAACAACAGGGCCAACAGAGGCCACAACAGCATGTCCAAGGGAGGCAACATCGAGGAGCCCAGCAGGGCCAAGGACAAGCTTTTACTTTATCTCTGGAGGAGGCTTTGTCATCTGGCATCGTGGTGACAGGTAACATCTCTGTCGCATCTTATCCTGCAGTAGCATTGTTTGATTCAGGTGCATCTCATTCATTTGTATCTGCACGATTCGTAACAGCGCCACTCAATGTCCGTCCAGATGATCTTTATCCCGAGGATAACATTAGATTTCCCTAAGTCCTTCATATTGAACTTGGATTAGAGGAACGTCTTTGTCTCAGTGACTCGTGTAGAAGCATAAAAATTTTGCAGGCCGCATACAGCTCATGCCCCTTGGAGCCGCATAGAGCTCATGCACCTTGGAGTCGCATAAAGCTAATGTCCCTTGGAGCCACATAAGAGCATAAACAACCTTCATGCGGCCTGGACAACCTCAGAGTAAGAGGCTGCTTACAAAGCCCTCGACACAGTCTCCGATGACTAACATAAAGTTCTGAGCGTCTCGAGATTCGTGAAAAAGGAAGCATGCAAAAGATAAAAAGTCACATCATGCATTAATAGCCTCGACAAGCGGTCCAGGCTACGTGTCCTCACCCATGCGGCCTCGTCAACATGCGGCCAGAGTGTCCATCCGACTAAGGCCAAACGAGAGCTCGAATGTGGCTATAAGACCCATGCAGCCTCGTCAATATGCGGCCAGAGTGTCTATCCGACCAAAGCCAAACGGGAGCACGTATGTGGCTACAAGACCCATGCGACCTCGTCAACATGCGGCCAGAGTGTCAATCCGATCAAGGCCTAACGAGAGCCCGTATAGCCTACAAGACTCATACGACCTCGTCAACATGCGGCCAGAGTGTCCTTCCGACCAAGGCCAAACGAGAGCACGTATGCGGCTATAAGACCCATGCAGCATCGTCATGCGGCTCGTCATCATGCGTCCAGAGTGTCCATTCGACCAAGGCCAAACGAGAGCACGTATACGGCTACAAGACCCATGCGGCCTATCCATCATGCGGCCAGAGTCCCCATCCAACCAAGGCCAGGCAAGAGCACGTATGCGGCCACAATGCCGTACGACCAGAGTGTCCATCCGACCAAGGCCAAACTAAGAGCCCGTATACGGCCACAACGCTATGCGGCCATGACGTTATGCGTCTCTCTGTTCATAGGATCTTTTTTGTTACAACTGAAAAAGATTTCTCGTACGATCAGTGCTGACTGACCAAGTCACGCACACAATGGGTTGAAAACAACCCTAAGATCTCTTCAAAAGCATATATCAACCAAGACCACGTAGCAATCTGCTCATGGCATGCGGCTATAGTTGCAACCGTATTCTGTTGAAGGAGCCTTATGACGCCACCAAACAGAGGCATATGCGGCACCTATGGCCCATCAACACGATGGCTATAAATAGGAGCAACTTGAACATTCTAAGGGCTGGATTTTTCTGCTTCAGAGAGACCAGACCACCCCCAAATGAGTAACAGACACAAGAGAGAGAACAAAGAAGAGCTTACCCGCTCCCGCATCGGACCGTCAACGAGTAAAAGAGTCACTGCATCACTCAATCTCCATCGTCACCACCCAGAATAAAAAATTATACTTAGATTGTCTGTCTAGGACCTCTTTGTACTTTCTTTAGTTTGTTATTAAAGCAATCTCAATTTTAATGGCAAATAACTCGTGTTAGATCCTTGCCTAGGATCAACATGTCGTCTACGTATAGACAAGCGATGACTCCTCTCTCGTCAGCGAACTTTGTGTAAACACACTTGTCCGTCTCGCTGACCCTGTAGCCGTTTGATCTAATGACTTTATCAAACTTCTCGTCCCACATCTTGGAAGCTTGCTTTAGATCGTATAATAATTTTACCAGCTTGCAGACTTTGTCTTCAAGCCCTTTGACGATAAATCCTTCTGGCTGTTGCATGTAAACTTCTTCGCTCAACTCTCTATTCAGGAATATTATTTTAACATCCATCCGATGAATAACTAGCTTGTGAATTGTACTTAGAGCAATTAACATCATGATGGTCGTCATCCGCGCTACTGGATCATATGTGTCGAAATAGTCGATCTTCTGCTTCTGAGAAAACTCCTTGGCAACCAACCTTGTATTAAACTTGTCAGCAGTTCCATCAACCTTCATCTTCTTCTTGAAGATCCACATGCATCTGATTGGTTTAGCTCCTTCAGGAAGATCCACTAATACCCAAGTATTGTTGGAGGTTATTAAGTCATACTCATCATTGATAGCCTCTCTCTAGAAGACAATGTCTCTGGTCTTCATCGCCTCATCATAGGTAAGCAGATCTGCTTCCACGTGATAGGCGACAAAATCTTTTTCGAAGTCCTTCGGTCTCCTCACTCGCTTAGACACCTGTTCTACGAGTTCTGGTTCAAATGTTGTCTCTGGAATAACTTCTTCTTCTTGGACTACATCTTTATTGGAAGCGTTAGCCTCATGTACACTCACATTGCTCTCCGGAATGTCCGCAATAACAACGTTCTTGTGCCTTGCAAATTTATCTTCAAAGAATTTTGTGTCGTGAGATTCAATGATATGATTTGACTCTATATCAAGAAACCTCCGAGCATAACTCTTCTCATGATAACCCAGGAAGATAGCCTTCGTAGTCCTCGTACCCAGCTTCTAAATCTACAAGTCCGGAAGCTTCACATATGCCAGACACCCCCACAATTGTAAACCCCCTGATTTTTCAAGAATTTTAATTTGGATTTTTCACAATTTTCTGGAATTTTCTGGGATTTTTTTGTAATTAAAATCCAGATTTTAATTATTAAATGATTTTTTATTTATAATAAATAATAATAAAATATTATGAAAATAATATTTTTGGGTGTAAAATGAAAAACTGGACTTAGGGTAATTTTTCTGGAATTTATTGGGCCCCAGATCTATTTTTAATCACCCGGAAACTAATAGTTATTTATTTATTTATTTATTTATTTATTTAATTAATCCCCTGGCCCAACCCCAGCCCGTTTGCTAACGGGTCGGGTCAGGTCCAACCGAACCCGACCCGCACCCGCGACCCGCCCGTGACCCGTTCCCCTTCCTCCCCTCTTCCCCGCCGGAGCCGCCGCCTCCGGCCATGTGGCGCTCCGCCCGACCACCTCGCCCGCACCCCACGGCCACGACGCCGCCTCCCTCGGCCCCTCGCCTCTCCTCCTCCCCTATTTAAAACCCTAGGTGTCCCCGGCCAGAACCCCCTCCGGCATCTCCCCTCACTCCACTGTCCCGCTCTGCCCCTCGCTGCCGACTCCTCCGCCCAGGCACCCCGCCGCCGCCAGCCTCCGGCGCCACCCCCGCGAGGTCGCCGCCGCAACTCCCCTTTCTCCTCCCCTTCTTTCCAGCCACAGCCGCCCCGTGCCCGACTCCGGCAGCCGCCCCGTGCCCGACTCCGGCAGCCGCCGCGCCCGCAGCCACGCGCCCCTAGCCCCGGCCGGCCTCCCCCGCCTCAGCGCCGCCCAGCTCCGGCGAGGACACCCCTAAACCCTAACCCTAGGCGTGTCGGACACAGTGTCCAGGACACAGGACACGAGAAACCCTAGTTTCCCGAAGCCCAGTTCAGGTACTCTTATCTTCCTCCTCGTAGCTCTGATTTTGATTCCGTAAATTGCATCGCGTAGCCTGCATGACCCCCTCGGTGCCCGTGCAAACCGCTCGGTGCATCGAGTCCTGTGGTGATCGCGAACCGCGATCCAAAAACAGGAAAAATAACGTCCCGATTCACCCCAGAATTGGGTACGCCCCGCTAAACGGGACGACTTGGTCGCGCGCGGTCTTCACAGATACGTGCGCGTCGTCGATACGGACGTGCGAGATTTTGCAGAAGCTGATTCGGATGTGCGTGCACACCGGAATCAGTGCGTATCCGCGGACACCGCCCCGTATCCGTCCTTTCTGAATCTCGCCCTAACTTTGTGTATACACGTCGGATTAAAACAAAACTTGCGCCATCGAACTCGTAGCGTTACGCTGGTCCTGTGACCCAAGTTTGGTTCGATTCTGAGAACGTTGACTAAATCGCGTGTCGTGGGCCCCACAGGCCCCGCTCGACGGGCGATTTTGTGATCGGCTAATTGGAATCCAATTCTAAAAGTTCCATTGGGTTCGTATTATCGTTCCTGACCGGTTGACACTAAGTTTGGTAAATTTGGAGACCTTTGACCCTGACACGTTTTCGGTGCAAAGCGGGCCCATATGAGGACCCCGTTTTGATCCGAAATTGTCATTTTTGCCCTTGTCTTCAAATTGGACTCAAGGACAGGCGTTTCTAGCTAATTGATATTTTCTGGATCTGATGGTGATGTTTATTTCAGCAACCGGAGTACCGCCTGCAATTCCAGCTGAAGTCAGAGCCGCAATTGGAACCATAACCACATGCAAGTGTACCTTGCCAAACCCTGCAGCTTGCTAATTATTTCCTTGGCTTAATGTTGCATCAGTGGGCAAGTAAAGCTTGCCAATTCGCAGTGATTCCTGTTATAGTACTTTGCCTGAATTCTTGTATAAATATATATAACTTGTTTAACTGTTCAACCCAGGACCGAGTGACTTTACTTAGCGTCCGATTACTAGTCGGGTGCCAACCCCGTACGCGGAGTTGTGTAAAGTCACATAGACATGGATATCGTGACCCTTTGTATTCTCGTACTTGCATTATCAAGTATGTTTTACCCAGGACACTTGACACTATTCATGGACAGGATCTTCCTGAGATATTCGTGGTGATTCTGTATAGGATACAGGACTTGACATTGGCATTATGATCCTAGATACTATATGACTTATTGCATTAGATATGATTGTGCGTGACATGGACATGAGGCCACATGGACATGAGACGTATGATTACATTGGGTGGGGAGAGACACACAGGCTACAGGTTGATTTTATATTATGCCGGCGTCGTAGTCTCCCATTGTGAGCTAGACAACCACATGATATCACTGCTACCGGCTCTCCGACACAGAGCTTGTAGTAGTTTCAGCCTGAGTTCTAGTGATGCTCTCAACTTGCATATCACTTAGCTGGTTACATAGTTTACCCTATTGTTTCATTTATTTCCTGCACTGCATGATTATGGCTTGAGCTTTCTTGTACCTTGCTATGTCCCCTGAGGACCTGGATCCGGATTATGTCCCCAGGTATAGCCGAAGAGATCCATCCAGAGATACATCGTACAGGAGCACTTCCAGGAGCTGTACCAGGACCTGAGGACGAGATCGCACCAGAGGACTTCTCCTGAGCATTGGATGTATATAGTCAGTTATTTATGTTTCTGTTTCCAGTTTATTTATTTCTTGTCTATTTGCTTGATGTATCAGACTTGTTCTCGGATTGTTCACCGAGATACTTTTATTGAGATTGTTAGTTTATATTATTTGCATTTATTCTGACATTTAATCTGTGATTATCTGTTGTGGATGAGATTAGAATAACCTGGGACTTGTAACATTTGCTCTATTTACTGTTAGACTACAGCTTAAGTATGCCCTGATGGATCCATTAAATTGGGTTGTCCATCGGTGCGTGCTGCTGGCCATTGCCACGTGTCCAGTCCCTCGGTATTTTGGGACTGGGGCGTGACAACAATAGAATGACATTCAAGTTGGGTCTGATTTTGAACCAGAGTTCATGAGGAGTGACATCGGAAGTCACTTACGGCACTATGTTCAGAATGAACTTAGCAGTTGGCGCGATTTCTCCCTAAAAGCAGTTTGGAAGACCCGCAGTCAACAATATTGAGTTCATCATCTTTGTCAACTTTCTGTTCTTTCTTTCAGCTACTCCATTTGATTGAGGAGAATACGGATCAACCGTCTCATTAATAATTCTATGTTATTTGTAGAACGATACGAAATAAATTGACCTATATTCTCCACCTCGATCACTTCTGAGTCTCTTGAGTTGTTGTCCTGTTTGACGTTCAGCCTCAGCCCTGAACTCCTTGAACTTCTCGAATACTTCATCTTTTGACTTGAGAAGATAGACGAACGCGTACTTCAAGTAGTTGTCGATGAAAGTAGTGAAGTATTTCATATTGGCCTTTGTGGAGAACTGCTTGAAGTCACATATATTTGAGTGTACCAACTCCAGAAGATCTGTGCTCCGATTTAGCCGTTTCATCTGTTTTTTGTGATCTTTGTCTTCACATAGACCTCACACTTCTCCACCTCCTTACCCCCACATTTGGAGATAATTCCTAGACTAAACATCTTGTGGTACATAGTACATGTCCTAGTCTGATGTCCCACAACTCTTATAATGAGACTCTCCTCACTAGTAGAAGCTCGAACATCCATCTGATACTGAAATCCTTGTCTCAAAGTATCTCTTCTGCCAAGATATCACCATCTAGCAACTATAAATGTTCACCCTCAAGTCTGCAACAGACTTCCTGAGATCAGGTCCTTGGTAATCACTGGTACTTTGCTACACATACTTCTTTGACTGTAACTTCTCGAAGTCCAAAACCATTATCCCAATCCTGATCCTCTGCTTGATCCTTGTTAACTATCGAGACCTTCAACTTTCTTCAATGATAGGGTTGACCTCGGTGAACTGCTCTTTCTAGAGATCTCGTAGCTAGATGCACTAGTGTCCATACACCAGCCAACAATAACGCCAAATGACTTAACCTGCACAATAATATCAACCAAGTTAAGTAATCAAAGTAACCAAGTTAAGCTTTTATCTTGCTATTTTGGTTTGAAGTTGGATCTGCAATCCTCGTTCTCATGATTCTTCATGCTTGAAGATACATGCTCCAAGATGCGCATAGCCTGGTCGTACATAGACCTTGGTTCAGAGCCAGCCACATGGGTGCTTCTATGCACCAAGTCCTGCTATGTGCCTAAAGAGCGCCATACGCAGTGACTATACTGCACCGAGCCTGCCATGCGTAGTGAGTGCCTGCACCGAGACTGCTATGCACGAGTTCTGCCAGGTGCCAACTGATGCCATACACAGATGTAGCTTGCGCATAGTGCTAGTACCTTTTCAGCAATCGCAGTAGACTTCTCCGTGCGGCTACTAGCATCAGACATCTTCATACGCCAACTTGCATCAGATGTCGACTTCCTTCCTCTTGGAATGTGCGTCTCCAGCGATTCCAGATCAAGTTCACCTCCATCCGCAGGAATGATCTGTCTACACACGTCCAATATTTGTCAGAGGACTCATTCCTTATCAAAATGATTGAAGTGTAGCCCGTTAATCTTCTCAAGTTTGTTAAAACTTGTATCGAGAAGGTTTGTACGGGTGTTCTCCATCTTTTCGTCGGATCTTGCTTTGAAATTGTTAGTCTCGGAGATTAATCAAAAGATGAATGAACAAGGCCAATAGAGCTTCTGATAAATTTTGCAGTCTACCCTCTGTTGATCCAAAAGTTGTAGTCGAGATTCAGAAGCTTCAGCAAACAAGTTTGCCTTCCGAGATCTCGATTCCAACGAATCACTATATAGAATATCTCTGATTACAACTTGCTCTGAAGAAAACAAAAGAATCAGAAAACCAATCTCGGTTCTTTCTTGCAATCGCAGTTGCAGACGGACATAACGAGTTACAATTAGAGGAGAAGAAGAGGAAGAAGAAAGATTATGGCTTGCTGGAGTGATGAAGATCACTGTTACTCAAAGCAAGATTCGCCCCACACGATATGCTTCCATGAACCAACAAGTTCTCGAAGAACTTCTGAAACATTCGTGTCACCACTTCTTGACTTGCGATCTCCCTGGACTCCTATGGCGCAACCTCACAGCCTCCCTCTATCTTTCTCTCAGTTTCGGTCACTATCAAAAAGGGCTGAATAGAGAGTATTTATAGAGGAGCATTGCCACCCCGCCGGTTATGAAAGATAGGGACAAATTTAAATCGAATCCCATAAAAAAGAAACAGATTCTAATTTAAATACTCAATCTTTCTATTACCGTCGATCATCGTAGTAGCGCAACACGCAGCGACACAACAGGCCAGCGCACAATAGCGCATCGTCCGCTTAGCACCCGCGCAGCTCCCTGCTCATGCGTCCGAGCATGCAACCACGTTAGCAACGACACATGCACCTCGCGCAACTAATGCGCAACAACGTCGATGCTGACGTGGAAAGTGCAAAGTGTGCCAACAAAGTGCCACTTTGCGCCCGAGTCCGAAAGGGACTTAGCTCCTATGGAATAAATTCCAAGAGCATGACAAAAAGCTTAAAAGCTTCCCTTGAGGAGTTAAATCATTTTTCATCATAATAAAATACTCCCACATGGCACCCATGTGCCCCATTATACCCCATGTGCACACATCAACACAAGCAAATCATTATATTAAGATATCCACTTGGTGATGTAGCCAATGTGGAACTATCTTTCATAGTCCAAAGAAAAAATACCAACACTATTATCATACGGCTTAAAAACGACTCGAAAATGAGTCGTCTAAGCCATATATATACCATTACTTATTAATTTAAAATTTTAAAAAAATTAACTACCGTAGTTGTCTCCTCTCTTCATGCGTGGGTTGGAAAAAAAAATACGATCCTTCTAATTACCTGAACATATAATAAATTCTAAAATATATTCAATATTTAAATAAAATTTAAACTAACTAAACAATATTATGTACCATTCTACAATCACATATCCATAATTCAAAAAATATGTTTATAATAAATCATAATTAAAATATATTCAAAATATATTTAAAATACTATAACATAATTTAATTTTTTATTTAATTTTTTAATATATTATAGCTAGTAATCAAAAGTTAGCTTAGATATTATGTAAGTTAGTTTTTATCACATATTTCATACATCCACGTACAGGCACGCAGAACTATGAAAGAAATATCCTAATAATGCAAAATTAGAGAGTAGATTTAGCAACAATAATTTAATTTAGTGAGCCCAACTTGGCAGATTTAGGATCTAATCCACATCACTCCTGTTAATCTGACTTGATATATCATTAATGTACAACTTTTAGGTACAGTGGTGGGTGATTGTCTGGTTTAGCCAGCACAGCTGCTGCTTCAAAGACCAGGGTCAATGATGCCAACTGCCTATTACCATCCCCACTGCTTCACTCACCACCTCACTTTCCACCTAACTAATATTGTTATAAAATCACACAAAAAACATATTGTTTAACTCTCTTCTTTCGTAATTAGGATAGTGGGGTTGTATCTTCAGAACAGAAAATTTACTGTCGCGAAATAAATTTATATTAAATTATTATAAACGAAACAAGTTTGAAAAATTTATAAAAAAAGTCATCGTCCGTCAACAGTGTTGGCGGAAAACACAATTACTATACACGTAAGCAGCAAAAAAATTAAAAAAAATTAAAATGTGGGCCCCACGGCCAATTTCCGCCAACTGAGTTGGCTGAAATTGGGGGGGGCCAATTTCAGCCAACTCTGTTGGCGGAAATTGGCCCCGTGGGGCCCACGTTTTTTTTTTTTTGGTTTTGTTTGGTTTGGTTTGGTTTGATTGGTTTTTTTTCGTTGGTTTATTTTAATTAGTTATATTTCTGTTTTATTTATTTAGTTTTAATTTAGTTTACTTTTGTAATTATATTTAAGTAAAATTATTTTAACGAAATGAAATTAAAATGAATTAATTGGAAAGAAATATTTAGAAATATTTTTTTCGGAACTTTGTTTTCCAAGCATCAAAATTTGTATAAATTCCATCTAAAGCATAAAAGTTTAAAAAGTTAGGAAAAAAATATCAATATGAATTGGACGTTTATATTTATAAATATTATATTTTTATCGCAAATTTTTTCGTCGTTAACAGACGTTAAAAAAATAATAATAAAAAAAATCTGTCGTAAGACTATTACGTCTGCCGTCGAGCAGACTTCGAGCGGCCATAAGTACTTGTTTTGAAATCGTTTTTTGTCAAATAATAAGTCGATTTGTATGTTTTCGACGAGAGTAACACAAATCGTGTAGAAAACAAATTTATCCGAAATAAGATGCATATGTTACAGGCAAAAATATAAATTTTAAAACTTTAAAGTATCATAACTTTTGACTGGGAGATCGAAACAAGCTCCAGTTTGTGCCAAAATGATCGTATGGAAAAGTACTGTAGGATAAACAATTTCACCGTTTGACGGACTTCGAAAATTTTTAGAATCGTCAAAAAACAATGTTTCGATCTCCAAATTTGACTTTCGGGTAATCTTATTTTTGAATATTTAAAATTTACTGTAGGGAAATAAATTTATATTGGATGTGGGGGCCCACGGATTTAAACGATGTTTCGATCTACAAAATTTTTTTAGAAATATTTAAATTAATTTATGTTTGTTTAAAATTTTGAAATAAATTTATGTTTCGATATACAAATTTTGATGCTTTGAAAACAAAGTTCCAAAAAAAATATTTCTAAATTTTACTTTCCAATTAATTTATTTTAATTTTATTTCGTTAAAATAATTTTACTTAAATCTAATTACAAAAGTAAACTAAACTAAATAAATAAAACATAAATATAACTAATTAAAATAAACCAACGAAAAAAACCAATCAAACCAAACCAAACCAAACCAAACCAAACCCAAAAAAAAAAATGTGGGCCCCACGGGGCCAATTTCCGCCAACAGAGTTGGCTGAAATTGCCCCCCCCCAATTTCAGCCAACTCTGTTGGCGGAAATTGGCCGTGGGGCCCACATTTTAATTTTTTTTAATTTTTTTGCTGCTTACGTGTACAGCAATTGTGCTTTCCGCCAACACTGTTGGCGGACGATGACTTTTTTTACAAATTTTCCAAACTTATTTCGTTTATAATAATTTAATATAAATTTATTTCGCTACAGTAAATTTTCTGTCTTCAGAATCTTATTCAACAGATATGTAAGTAAAAATTTAACTAGTTCAATTTTAAATACAATTTTAAAATACAACAAATATGTAAGTAAAAATTATAAAAATTATAATTTTTAATATCGACTAAATTTTAACTTTATACCCTCAATTATTCAAGTTTTTTTTACTTAATATCCTAAACTTTAATACTAGACAACTTAATAACTAAACTATAATTGTAATACTTAATATCCTATCAATGTTATTACTTCATATACCCCCAAGAGTGAGGATGGGGATAATTTGGTCAATTTTTTTTTTTTTGTGGAAACGGAAATGTTAACCCTTAACTGACGGAGGGTATTGACTTAAAAATATTAAATAGTTGAGCGTAGTTATTGGTATTATATTAAATTTTTGGGTATAAAATTGAAAAAGTTGAATAGTTGAGGGTATCAAGTTGAAATTAAGCCTTTAATATAATTTAACCACGATATCAACTTTGGGTCCGATCCATTAAACAATTAGAAATAGCTCAACTAAACAAACCGAATCGATTATTTGGTTCGATTCCGTTTCAATTTTGGGTAATTTTGGCTTGATTTCGGTTTTGGATTTTTAGAATTTCGATTTATTCGATTTTTGACTATTTTTGTTCGGTTGATTCCGTAATAAACCGAACGCTTACCCGACACACATATCTTGTCCATATTGGGTATATCTAGCGTTCAAGTCGTGTTCTGGGTCGTGTTCTAAATCTTGTATACTGCTGGATGCTTTTGATGAATATGTCGATGAAGGATGGACTGAAACTACCAAAAATAAGAATGATTTTATTCAGACGGAACAGTTGTCAAAAGCGAAACATAAAATAAAATATATGTAAGGTTATCAAAAGGTCAATCAAAACATGATAAATAAGATAAATTTACTGTCTTTTGCAACGAAAGATAAGATGATAAATGAAGGCAAGATTAATCGATAAAATTATTTCCGCTAGAGCATGAAATTACATAATAAAAATGAAATAATTTTTATAGACGCATAGATATAATGAACGGTAAACAATTTAAAAATACAAAGAAGTACGAAAGACACAGTCGAATCGATTTGTCAAGAAGTTTAAGAAAGGGAGGAAAAAATTTATTATTGCTAAATTGTTTGTAAGAGCATCCACAATAGATGAAATTGAATAATACATTTTTAGGCCCAAATTTATAATAAAATAAATAAATCTAGAATGAATTAAATTTGTATGGAAATAGTAGAAAATGGTCCAGCAACATAAAATTATTTTTTGTTGCAAAGGTCAAAAAATGATGTAGTCCAAAAAATGATGTGAAATATAGAATCTAGAAATTAGGACTGTAAATTGAGTATTACTATTCTTCAAAATGAGTTCATATATTCTGAATGTTACAATTCTCAAACCCATATTATAGTTCATGTGGCGGGGATGAGATCATTATTGAACTCTAATTAAACCTTGTTGTTCTACAAAATGAGTCTACATTCTTAGTATAGAAATTAATATGCCAATCAGGTCCAAATTCAAACCTTTGGAGATGTTCATGATCCCAAATTTATGAGAAAATATCCAGTGGATTGGCTCATCACGTGACATTGGTAAGATCTTGTTCTCATTCAATAACATAAGGATATTTCTAAAGGCACTACAAAACTTACTTAGACTAGTCCAATTTTTTTTTTTAGTTATTTACAAATTTGCTATCGAAAAAATTGTTTCAAACTGTTCATTTTTTTTTTTCCAGAACTGTCACAATGTTGCCAGTCCTTCAAATTGGAAGAACTGTCAACATTATGACAGTCCTATAGAAGGAGGAGGATATAATAATAATAATAATAATAAGAAGAAGATGAAGAAGCAAGTACAGTAGGGGCGGACGGCGGGGTGCGATGACAACGGCGACGGCGGGGTGCAGGAGTGGGCGACGACGAGAGTGGACAGGCGACGGATGACGACGGCGACAACGTCAACAACGGCATCAGCAGTAGCAGCAGCATCGGCTCCTCCACCCTCTCTGCCTCCTCCTCGTCCTCCTCCTCGTCCTCCTCCTTCTTCTTCTCCCGTCGTCGCGACTGAAATTAGGATTAGGATTTGGGTTTTGGAAGGAGAAAGATTGGACTGTTCAGAGTAAATTTGGAACTGTCATGAGTAAAAATTTCAAAAATCAGAAAAGTTCTGAAATAATGGATTGTCCTAAGTAATTATTGAAGTGCCTTTAGAATTAGTCTAACATAATGATATACCATTAAACTAAATTAGAGGCCACGTGGTAAGGTCTTATTCCTGTCCTATAACATAACAGCACACTACTAAACTAAATTAAGGAAGAAAATATCTCCTAATGTAAACCTCACCAGTGTCAAGTGGTAAGGCCGACCGACTGGAAAAAAATTCTCCAAAATTACGAAAATGAAATAGACCTACCATCCCATACAATACAGGTAACCGCTACAATCCCTGCTCTGGAACCTCTTTCTCACCAACTCATCATCTAGAAGGAAGATGGATAGAATAGACAACATAAACACAACCCCCACCTCAACCTCAACCTCCACCTTCCTAACCCATCTCCTTTTGGATCCCCCTCCCCTTTCCTTTGGAAGTTTAAAAAAAAAACCCTATAAATCCCTACCTCCATTTCTCTCTCTCCTTCTCCAAACCAAAAAAAATAAGTGAAAGGGGAGGAAAGGGATGGGTAGGTCTCCTTGCTGTGAGAAAGCCCACACCAACAAGGGGGCGTGGACCAAAGAAGAGGACGAGAGACTGATAGCTCACATACGCGACCACGGGGAAGGGTGCTGGCGGTCCCTCCCCAAGGCCGCGGGCCTCCTCCGCTGCGGCAAGAGCTGCAGGCTCCGATGGATCAACTACCTCCGCCCCGATCTCAAGCGCGGCAACTTCACCAACGACGAGGACGACCTCATCGTCAAGCTCCACAGCCTCTTCGGCAACAAGTAATTAGTCCTCTTCCTTTACCAACAAATTCATAGTGTATTGTTGGCTAGAAATAGAAAAGAAAAGAAAAAAAATTAATAAAGTTTGAAATGAACAAGCAGATGGTCGCTAATAGCTGGGAGACTGCCGGGTAGGACCGACAACGAGATTAAGAATTACTGGAACACTCACATCAGGAGGAAGCTACTGAGCCGCGGGATAGACCCCACAACTCATCGCCCCATTCCTGCCGCCTCCGCCGCCGCCGCCGCTGCCGCTGCCGCCACTGTCTGTTTCGATAACAATAAGAGCGATGCTGTTAAAGATGAAGAAAAGAGCAGCAGCAACAGCAACAGCAGCTGCAGCGACGAGTCCTCGTCCTCTTGGCGGCGGCAGCAGCAGCAGCAGCATCAGAAGCAGCTGTTTCGGCTTCCGGATCTTAATCTGGAGCTCCGGATGAGCCCACCGGATGAGGATGGTGGCAAGGTGGAAGCTGCTGGGTTGCTCTGTTTCCGTTGCGGCTTGGGTTTCGACAGCAGAAACAAAGATTGCTGTAACAAGTGTAGTGGTGGTGTCGGTAAGGATGGTTTTCTAGGACTCGCCACTGGAGTCTTGGACTACAGAAGCGTCTGAGTAATTAAAGGCTGGCTGGCTCTGTAAAATAACAAGTGTTGTTCCTCTTTCTCGCCCTACTTTTTCTTCGTCTTCTTCGTTCTCTTTTTTCTTAATAGCAGCTATTGGCACATAATATTACTTGCATATCCATGTTTTTGTTGATTAATTGGTTTTGTTGGTTTGGATGTTGGAATAATAAGAGATGGTTGAGAAAGTAGGCACATAGAATAAAAATGTTATAATATTCTTCAGGAAAGCATCAACAGAAGTGGAGAACTCTGCAAAGGAACATTAACATGGAATGTCACCTACTGGAGGTTGGTCAAGATGACGAAGGATATATTTTCGAAATAGCAACATATGTTCGTGTATTTAGTATCTGTTAATATATAATTGATATGGTATATGTGTAACGTGTTGTATTGCTATTTTGAAGTCTTTGGATTTCTGGTGAAGAAAATTCAGCGATGGATGGAGTAACAATTCGTTTATTTTCTTAGCACGTAGTAAGCGGTCGAGGAAGTACATGTATATCTGCCAGCTATCGAAACCCCTGTATTTTCAGCTGCTGTTTTTGGTTCATAGAAACTGGAGTAAGGACAAAGATGGTTTTTCTTTCTTTTTTTTTCTTTTCCTTTTCCTTTTTATTTTTAAGACAGAGATAGTTGTAGGTTATGCAACCACTACAAAGTAAACTCAGAGCTAGTTCAGTATTGGGACTAGTCAAGTTATGAAATTTTTTTACTCAGACTAGTCCAAATTTTACTAGGGCTGTCTGTCCTCTTCACTTTCCTCCTCATGCTCTCCCTCCTGCTCCTCCACCGCCCCCACTGCTCACCATCGTCCCCGTCCGCAGCAGCGGTTCCGTCCTTCATCGCCGCTCCCGTGCGCAGCAGAGGTCCCGTTCTCCACCGCGCGCTCCTCCCCCGCCTCCCATCGCCTCCTTCCCCTCCCGCTCCTCCGCCTCGTCCCCCCTTCCGGCCTCCATGTAGTCTATCCTTCGTGGTCACCTCGCGTAGCCCTCTCTTTCCAAGTGTCAAAATTTTGGACTGTAAAAAATCAACATATATTTTTAGGATTGTAAAATTTTGACATTCCTACCAATTGGAAGGACTGCCAAAATTTTGACAGTCCTAAAAAATCAACATATATTTTTAGGACTGTAAAATTTTTGACAGTCCTACCAATTATTAGGACGGTCAAAATTTTGATAGTCCTAAAAAATCAACATATATTTTTAGGACTGTTAAAATTTTGACAGTCCTACCAATTGGAAGGACTGTCAAAATTTTGACAGTCCTACAAATTGTTAGGACTGTCAATTATGACAGTCCTAAAAAATTAACATATATTTTTAGGACTGTAAAATTTTTGACAGTCCTACAAATTGTTAGGACTGTCATAATTTTAACAGTCCTTCCAATTGGGAGGACTGTCAAATTTTGACAGTCATGATTATAAAAAATCAATTGGAAGTGGGCAACCCGGTGAGTAATTTTTGGGAGTGGTAAACTTGTAATTATCAATGGTAAAAATTTGGGCTATCCTGAGTGAAATTTTTAGTGCCTTTATCAAGAGCCCTTTGTTTTTGCATTGTTCAATGTTCAATGGTTATCAAAGATAGTTAAAACAATAAATAAACAAAATATACATATAGGATGAGGATCGCGAATATATATATATATATATATATATATATATATATATATATATATATATAAAAGAAGGTAAATGTGATACTGACTCATAGTTCGAAGGCATATAAACTCGGCTCAAATGTCACATTCTGGTTCGAAGGTCATATCTCATCTCGAAGGTCTGCACAGCCCGAAGGCTCCGTACATGCATCACACCAGCATCTCAGCCGCACGCGCACTTGAGCCTGGGTCGCACCGCACTCACGCTAGGCCGCACCGCATCCGCCCTCACATAATTTATCTCACAAGCCCTTTGTTTTTGCATTGTTCAATGTTCAATGGTTATCAAAGATAGTTAAAACAATAAATAAACAAAATATACATATAGGATGAGGATCGTGAATATATATATATATATATATATATATATATATATATATATATATATATATATAAAAGAAGGTAAATGTGATACTGACTCATAGTTCGAAGGCATATAAACTCGGCTCAAATGTCACATTCTGGTTCGAAGGTCATATCTCATCTCGAAGGTCTGCACAGCCCGAAGGCTCCGTACATGCATCACACCAGCATCTCAGCCGCACGCGCACTTGAGCCTGGGTCGCACCGCACTCACGCTAGGCCGCACCGCACCCGCCCTCACATAATTTATCTCACAAGGGAATTAATGTGCTTCCTCATGGCTTGATCCCAATACCTATGGGAATGATGCCTCCCTACTTAACCACTTGAGCTAGAGGAACTTGACATATATATATATATATATATATATATATATATATATATATATATATAGCCATTCTTCCTCCTTTCATCACCGTAGAATTTGTAGATGAGACCCTAGTTACGCCGTCAAACTCCTTTTGGCGGTGTAACTAGGGTTTCATCTACAAATCCTACGGTGCTGGAGGAGGAAAAATGGCCAGATCTTCAGGCTGGAGGATGGATTACTATTGTGCGAAGAAAGAAGAAGCATGGGAGGGTGTAACATGCATTCCCATGCAGGAGCAAGGTGAAACAGGAAAGGACAAGTGGCAAGTAGGGAGGTCACGCTCGGGCCCCAAGGAGGATGAACCAAATCGGGTCAAAGGGACTGCAATGCATCCTAGACATGGGGTCTCGATCAATGCTTGACATAACAATTTAGAAGACAACCAACAATATTACAGTCTTTGATTGGAAGTAGTTAGAGGCAGTCGATCCACGTGGATGACTCCCATCAATGGAGGGAGGGCTATCTTACTGCCTTCAAATAAAATAGTGCAGGAACTGGTTTCTCAACCAAGTGCCAAAGTTGTGACAGGGGGCAATACCCCTTTTTTTGAGCTTCGATTTGTGCGACAAGATCTAGTGCTTCGGCGTCAAAGATGCAGTACATATAGCCCGTGATGGTCGACAGTTTCAAGACAACAAACATCACGACAGAAGACCTAGAGGAAGCGGCATAACATTAGAAAAACATGATGGTGCTTTATCTAGTGGGCTTGCGTACAAGTTATAGGACGATGTCGGCACTGACAAGAAGCTTGTGGCAGTCGAAGGGGGAGATGAGGGTCTATTCGATAGAGAATGGGTTCTATCTCTTCAAGTTTGCCTTGGCCGAGGATGATGAGAGGGTGCTCGAGGGAGGACCATGGACTTTCCATGGCAAGCTTGCTATCATACAGAGATGGTACGCATCCATGAGCTTTGAACGATACAGATTGTCCAATGTTTCCGTTTGGATATGCCTCACGTAGATGTCCCTATCCATATGGAATGGGACAGCCATAATGAAGCTGGCGAGTATTATATGCACCCTGCTAAGGATGGATGAGCCTACTACGCATCGACAAAGACTTGCATACACTGGGGTTTTAGTCGAAGTAGACACGGATGCCCGATTGCTGAGAAAAGTTCAAGTTAGACTTGTTTCAGGACAGATTTAGCAACAAGAAGTAGAGTATGAATGGGTGTTGGTTAGGTGCTCGATGTGTTGTTGTTTTGGACATTCCGTTGCTATGTGCCCAGAGAAGCCTAAACAGATGGCCAGTGATGTCATAGAGAGAAAGGAGTGCGATGGCGGGGAGATGGATAGAACTCTATTTGGTGATCAATGAGGACAAATTGGCCTGCTAGTTCACTATGACTTCCAAACTTCAAGCCCCCATGTAGCATCCAGGGAGACAAGTAATACAGACTAGACATCGAGTTTGCTACATGAGCCACCCAATTGTGATCTATTACATGGGGTTGTTCACGATAACTTTCAGACTTATTCTGTTATGAATGATCAAGGATAAGATTCCAAGGGTGCGAGGCCAGTAGAGAACGAAGAGAGGGTGGTGGGAATGCAGGTAAAGCATCATGATGCGTCTTTCCTGAACCTACTGGAGGATATCGTCCCATCAGGATGCAGATAAAGAATCCTGATGCTACAACTGTAACACCCCGTTCCGCTCAAGCGGACTGCCGATTCAAACGGCAAAAGTGCAACTGTCCCGATCCGCTTTGCCTCAAACGAGAAGCAAAGGATATCCAGACTTGTCCCTACAGGAATTCAGCTTAGGCTTTCAGAGGCTCGCTTGACGTATCACTCTACCGAGACGAATCATCGCTAAGGTGGGAGGCTTCGGTGAACTTGTCTTTGCTTAGCCAGCACACATAAAATCTGGAACGATATATGCTAGTCGCTAGGTGAATCACCCCCTGCATGCTAATAAGAATACAACGCACCTAGCTAAGAGAATAATCCCAACTTGTATTGCTTATGCTAGAACATGGAAATGAAATATTGCTTATATTCAGACCCTCGCATGCCAAGTCCCCTAATGATCTTGCTCCTCGGCTTACCTTCGGGCCCGAGCTAACGTGATTGCTTATGTTTATACAAATGCATACTTGTCTGCTTGTATGTTGCCTTGTTTTCATCCAAACCCCCGGGAGACTACTAAGTAGTCGTTCCGTGCCTGAATGAACCTGCAAGTATCCGGGACCGTTAGGTCACCAGGCAGCCCCGAGCCAGGGGAATGCATCAAGGCAAGTTATTCACTGTAAAGAATCAAGATTTTAGTATCTCGTATTCCAGTGCACTCGTGTTCTCGTGTTTTAGTGCACTCGTATTCTCGTGTATCTCGTGATAATTGGAAGACCGTGTCCTGTATGTTGCGGACAACTCGAAAATGAAGTACAGTTCTACGGACGGTCACCGGGGCACTGGGGCCGATCCGATCCGGATGGAACTTCACGCGTGGTCCTTCGTGTGAAGGCGAGAATGGTTCGTAGTGCATCGTGTGTTCTCTCGTTGCATTCCATTCTCGTCTTGGGCCACGTCATGTGCAATCCTTCGTGTGAAGGCGAGATGGTTCGTAGCGATTCGTGTGTTCTCTTGTTGCGTTCCATTCTCGTCTTGGATTGGTCCTTTATGGCTATGCCAGCGACTCATGTTCATATAGATAAGACATCCTTGCTTAGCGGCTATCCGCGTGCGAGTCACTGCATTGCATCGAAAGCAACTGAACACCTGAACGATCTTGATATAACGACTCTCGTGTTGCATATGCTATAACTTGGTTTTCATTATGAATGCCCCTGAATGTTTATACTTGCCCGTGCTTGGAATTAACAATATTTGCCTTGGACAGGGAAGGTAAATGGTAAGTTGATAAGTCTCGTCGTGTTTTCTCTCATGTCGCACGGCGCACTGCCACACGAGTTAGGCTATTCAATATTTGCATAAAACTGATCCTAAGGCAACTAGAAAGACAACTTAATAGTTGGTGCACGAAACTTATATTACGTGTTTGGATTTGTCGAGCGGGCGAGTAGCCTCCCCACCAGTGCATTCAATGTACTGATAATCCACCAGTTTGTATGCAGGGTGCGGGAGAACCTCGTTCGGTACGGATGCCTCCTTCGTGCGTGCTAAGGCGTCGGGATCAATCCGAAGCAGTGCTGCGTACGGGACTGAAGCACATATACAAGACATAATGTTGGAACTTGCCTGAACATCGCCTGTACAATCATTCCACAATTGTAGCCACTTGGCACGATTTTACTGTTTCAGAGAGAGAGGCTTGAGTGACTTGTAATATCGGCTATACTCCGCTTGTAACACTTTTTATATCAATAAAAGAGTTCATTTACTTCAACTTGTGTTATTCAATGCTTCCGCTATATTGTCAACTCAGTGAACTTGTTACCGATCGCCTATGCGTTTATGACTCCGCTGCACTCGGACAATCTGTGCGACTCTGTGGCTTAGAACTCTCACCGCCAGCCAATGAACCACGGCCTTGCACGGACGTGACTCACGCTCGTGCGGCATCACGCCCGGATGGGTCATATAGCGATCGTTCCGCGGGAGCGCTGGCGCGGTGATTCTCGCCTAGCGGGAACAGCCGATTTAGCCTGCGAGAGATCGGGACGTGACAACAACATGCCACATGATATTCTAGATTCGGATCTCTATTCAAAGATTTAGGAAGAATCCAATGCCATAGACTCTGCTTAGGAAATGCCGCTTCAGAATATATCCAACATCTTAAGTGGCAAGATATATATATATATATATATATATATAAGGATAATTTATATAATTTTTTGGCCACCTAATGGTCTACAACTCATATCTAAAGAGATGGGAGTCTCTCTCTCTCTCTCTCTCTCTCTCTCTTTCGACCTCCTTGTTTTGGTGCCAGTGTGGATCCAGATGCTGCAACTTCCTCTTCATCTCTGGAACGTGGAGGCACTCAGTAAAATAGCTAGTGTAGTGGGCACCACCCCATCCATATGGATTCCGCTACGGCAAGTCGAAGGTGTTTGGCGTTCACTCGTGTTATGGTGGAGATAGTGATGCGTAAAGGCATTTCTAAAGCTATGCCTATAATCCTCCCTAATGAAAGTAAGTTTATGCAACCCACCTCCTTCAAGTGGATTCCGTCGATGTGTAGTTCATGTCATTATTATTAGTTCCGAGACGGATCAAATATGTTAGAACACTGGCCATTAGCAGAGCTCCAAACGAAAACCGAAAGTTCGCTTTCTACTAGAACACAAGTTATCATCGAGATCAGAGATTCACACAAGAGTTCCTCATATGATATTCTCGATTCCAATGAAGCACGAACCAAAACAGGTTACAAACTGACTTTGAAGAAAATAAAGATTACAACTAGCAACAACTAAAACGTTCTTCTCTTTACGTTCGTAGACGTTACAATGAGAAAGAACAAAGCAAAAGAAAACTGAAGAAAAGCTCCTTGCTGGGGTGGTCAAAACCACCGTTGCTCAAAACAAGATTCGTCGTACAGACGATCTGCCCCCAGAAACCAGCAAGCTCATAAATGAACTTCGGGAACGCTCTTGGTCACCTTCAAAAATACTCAAAAAAAACTATGTGGGAGGGGCTCTCACTGGGCCGCATGTGCTTTGGTGCTCTCGATTTTTTTCAACCACATAAATAAAAGAGACGCTCCTCTATATATAGAGAAAATCAACACCTATGCGGCATGAGAAAGCTCGTACTGCATATGCGCCATCCAACCAGACACCAAGTCGCATATGTAGCCGAAGCCGCATGCATCACCTGCGTCTAATGCTTCGCCTCCGCCTCCGGTCACGATGCACATGACAACAACGCCAAACGCCGCCAAGCCTCAATAGCAGCAGCCACTGTGCACAAACACCCCCACACCGCATGCACCGTATTTTTTGGATGACACGGATAACCATGCGCCACATGTGCCACCAACAACAGACCATGTCCCATCTACATGCGTCTTACAAATACAAACTCGCTGGACGCATAGCCCAAGGCCGCATAGCCCTTGGCCGTATAGCGCCTCTGGCCGCATAGACCATCGGGCCGCATATGTAGTGCCACGCTCCACGTTGGCACCATGTACAAGAGATATCGCTTTGCTAGCTCGAGCGAAAGCCTTCTCGAAGAGTTTTTGATTGAAACACAAGATGATTGATATTGGTGAGTGGGCAGAACTTCATTCTCTGATTCTTGTACGCCTTAATAATGAATCTGAGTTTTATAATGCTTGTCGCTAAGTAGAGAATGTTCGCATGAGATTAATAGAATGAAGAACCTGCATGCTTAATAAGAGAACTTATATGCTTGCCTAAAAGAGATTGAACCATTGCCATGCTAAGTATAGAAATAAATATTGCATGCTAGTTACACTGATACCGCTATCGAACGAACCATGCCATGCTAATAAGAAGAGTAAATGAATGCTTGAACATGTCTTTATATCGAATGCTAAAAGATAGAATATAATTTTATCCTTAGTTAAAAAGAGAGAGAAGAATTGTTTTCATGCTTGCACATGTCAAATTTATCGCACTGCAAAAGATAGAACTGTTTGAATAACTTGTATTGTGTGCTATTGAACCTATCGATCGATTAAAAAGAAAGAAGATTGAACCTATCGAATTGATTGAACCTATCGAACCTATCGAATTGACTGATTAGAAGAGAATTGAGAGCTCTGGCTCTATCGCTTGATTGGATGTTTGCTTGTTCATGGAAATGTGCATCATATAGTCTTTATCTGATAGAATTGTATTCATGCATTGGTCTGACAACTTGTGCACAAGGTATCGGGTCTCTCGAGCGGTATCCTGGGGTACTGGGAACCGTTCGGCCTGGGAGAGGCTAATCGAACACCCTAAGGCTTAAAATCCTCATGATTAGGGGGGTGTGGCTATTAGTGTAGTGCTGAACCATGAGTCTCTGCTGATATTTTGAGCGTATTTTAGTGCATAACAACTATGTTTCTCAACAGCTATTAGCCGATCCGTCATTAGTGAGAAGGTCTTGTACGTCCCAATTTATAATCCCGGGGATCCACACTCGGGGGCCATCATATAGTTAGGGAGTATGCTAGGTTAGCCTTCTTGCATACCTAACTGTTTGATGCAGAGACGAACATGAAATGACACTCTTTTGTATATGCAAATTGTTGCTAACTTGTATGTCTATTACAGGGATAACCGTTCGTCCAGGTGTAAGGATCACTGAATAAGTGATTATTTGTATTCCTTATGTTCCTTAGCATAAATGCCGAATAGGATGTATCTGTTTTACTTGAATATCATGATGTCCATTGAACTGAATTGAATAGTCCACTAGATACACTACTGCCTTGAATTGAAATGAATAGTCTACTAAAGATAGCTTATGTTTCTAAGAGTTAATTGATTATGGCTCACGATACATGCTGCGCACTGCACGATAAAATACTGTCCCTACTGTATGCTTGAATGTATTAAATATGCAAACTGTTTTCAAAGCTATATTTTTGAAAGAAGTAAACTGACTCTGATCCTGTGCTGCATAAAATGAACCTAGATAAAAGTAGCAAGATCACTAATAATGTAATATTTTTTCACATGATTACTTAGTGTTGGTTTTAGAGAGTGTTGATTCTGTTCATTGCTTTTATACTCTCCCAAAGTGCTGACCCCCACCAGTTTACTTGTTCGCAGGTGATGGATCGTCCGTAAAAGCGATAACATATTCTCATCCTCGGGAGCCAAAAATCTGGAGTCGATGCCTTAAGCCGTATCGAGATATTTTTGAGATACTTTTGTATAAGAGAATATTATGTATGGAACGATGTCATTGTAATCGAGATATATAGAGCTTGAGCAAATTTTAATCTCGGCCAAACGTCGCTTGTAACATATCTTGAATATCAATAAATAGCTTGTTTCCTTATGCCATTGTGCTCTTTACTTTTCTGTAATATTGTGCCGATGCTTCCGTCTTGAATAACTTACTTGTCCTTGTTCAAAGCCTTGACCTTATGCAAGCGCAACCTAGGCTTGCACCGCATCACACTCATGCGAGGACATTTGGTTCCGCAAGGCGCTAAGCGAGGACGATTAGCCCCTTGCGGGAATCAGGGCATGACATCATAGCCCATGGCAGTAAAGCGTCTGGCCGCATAGCTTCTGGCCGTATAACACCTCGGAGCATGCGCCACAAAGCATGCTTCCGAGCTAGCAACCGTGCATGCAACTCGAGCATAAACAGAGTGCATGAGCGTCGTGCAACGATGCTCATGGGCTAAGTGCGCCAACAAAGCGCCACTTTGCGCCCTTGAGCCCGAACCCAAGTCCGAGTTGCTAAGCCCTTACGTGGCTTAGCTCCTAAGGGAAACTTTCCAAAGTTGGTGACAAAATAAAGATTGTCAAAATGGAGTTCACACTTAATCCCTTTAGAAAAGTTAACCCACATGAGCCACCATCCCATGTGCATATAACAATAGTAAGCAAAGCTATATATTAAGATATACGCATTGGTAGTTTTCTAATGTGGGACTAAAACTCCTAAATCTAAAGTGGAAAACACCAACAATCCCCCACATATATCACAATATATGGTTGAGCGTTCCTCACAGTGACTTTCCATCATGCATTAGGGTAGATGTCGTCCATGACGTGAATCTTCCCACATGGGTCAAACAACAGTATGATACAAGAATGGACCACGCCTTGAATTCTGAACCATAGTTATTGTTCTTCCAACTCGCACAATGACATCAGCTGTGCCTCCGGTCGCACATTAAAGGCCCTGTACTGACCTGGTCTCAGTCTATTTATATTGGACGTCTACAATATTTCCCTCAAGAGACGGTCTGCATATATTTTCATACACTTAGGTGAGTTCTTTTACTATAGAGAGTTTATAACCCGGCATGAAGCTTTGCGCTTTTGTACGGTGCTACGCCGCTATGACATAGCCGCCCAAGGCCGAGGATTCCCCTTTTATGGTGTCATACCACTGTCGCATGAGGACACATGCTTCTTAGTAGTGTCATTACTACATACAACATGGAGCCTTGAGCTCCTGTGAGGTGCTACGCCGCTGTGACATGGCTCGAAGCCGAGGTTCACTTCCTCGTGTGGTGTCACCCACTATAGCATGAGGTCACATGCCTCTTAGTAGTGTTGTACTACATCCCAGCATGAGGTCTTGCGCTTTCGTGCGGTGCTATGCCGCTGTGACATGGCTCGAAGCAGAGGTTCCCTCCCTCATGTGGTGTCATCCATTGTAGTATGAGGTCATAGGCCCCTTTGTAGTGCTGTACTACCACTATCTATCTTCCTTCAGCATTAGGCTACCTGCATATGTGTGGGGCTACCGCCGTTGTGACATGGCCCAAAGTCGAGGTTCACTCCGTCGTGTGGTGTCATGCCACAGTAGCATAGGATATGAGTCCCTTGTAGTGCTAAAACTACTCGTGGTTGTCACGACCCGCACCTGGTGTAAGGACACGAGTACGTGGGTATGTCCAGCCTACGCCACAATATCGACGGTAGAACGATGTCTAGGTCAACAATACTTATCTAACATCTCACACAATATATAATGCACTTGTCAATGATGTCTCAACTCCAAATGGAGTAACAATATGATAATATGATAATCAATACTCAATCATAATAAAACTAGAAGAAGATATGTCACGATATGAAATAGACAAATAGAGTAACAAGTCACAATACAAAGTCTCAAATATATATACAACACATCAAATGTCTAAGATATGGTCACATTCAATATAGTAATAAAATAGCTAAATCTCCTTGATAGCTGGCACTATGTCATCATGTCCTAAAGGTGCAATATCAGATGGCTCTCTATCCAGCGGTCCGTAGTATGTGGAACACAACTTCTCTAACCAATCATCTAAAAAATATATATCCAGTAGATTGGAGCAAAGTATAAAACTCTGAAAGTAGTTCCAAATACATGGTAGAGAATATATGACAAGTAATAGAAAAGAATAAAAGATGGACTAGGAAGTGGAAATACAACTGAAACATGCAAATAAATATAATATGTACATGAAAGGTGTCACGCCCCAGTCCTAAAATGCCGAGGGACTGGATGCGCGGCAATGGCCAGCAGCACGCACCGATGGACAACCCAATTTAATGGATCCATCAGGGCATACTTAAGCTATAGTCTAACAGAAAATAGATTAAGTATTACATGTCACAGGTTATTCTAATCTCATCCACAACAGATAATCACAGATCAAAAGCCAGAATAATGCAAATAGAAATAACTATCAAATCTCAATAAAAGTGTCTCGGTGAACAATCCGAGAACAAGTCTGATACATCAATGCAATAGACAGGAAATAAAGGAACTGGAAATAGAAACAGAAACAGAAATAACTGACTATACACCACCAATGCTCAGGAGAAGTCCTCTAGTGCGAACTCGTCCTCAGGTCCTGGTACAGCTCCTGGAAGTGCTCCCGTACAATGTATCTCTGGATGGATCTCTTCGGCTATACCTGGGGACATAGTCCATTCCAGGTCCTCAGGGGACATAACAAGGTACAGATAACACAAGCCAAAATAAATGCAGTACAAAAAATAAATGAAACAATAGGGTAAACTATGTAACCAGCTAAGTGATATGCAAGTTGAGAGCATCACTAGAACTCAGGCTGAAATCGCTACAAGCTCTGTGTCGGGGAGCCGGTAGCAGTAATAACACGTAAAGGGCCAAGCTCGGGTTTAGAGTCTTGTGCCTCACAATAATAGGGGTTTCATGTATATATATATATGTTCAGCCTGTAGCCTGTGTGTCTCTCCCCACCCAATGTAATCACACGTCCCATGTCCATGTGGCCCCATGTCCATGTCACGTAAGATCATATCTAATGCAACAAGTCATATAGTATCTAGAAACATAATGTCAATGTCAAGTCCTGTATCCTATACAGAATCACCACGAATATCTCAGGAAGATCCTGTCCATGAATTGTGTCAAGTGTCCTGGGTTATGTTGTACTTGATAAGACAAGTACGAGAATACATAGGGTCTCGATATCCATGTCTATGTGACGTTACACAACTCCGCGTACGGGGTTGGCACCCGACTAGTAATCGGATGCTAAGTAAAGTCACTCGGTCCTGGGTTGAACAGTTAAACAAGTTATATATATGTTTACATAAGTACTCCAACAAGTACTATAACAGAAAATATTGCAAGTTGGCACGGTATAATTGTCCACTGATGTATAAATAAGTTAAGAAAATAAGTAGCAAGCTGCAGGGTTTGGCAAGGTACACTTGCCCACTGATGTATAACTAAGTCCAGGAAATAGGTAGCAAAGCTGCAAGTTTTGGCGAGGTACACTTGCCTGTGGTTCCGGCTCCAATTGTGGCTCTGACTTCAGCTGAAATTGCAGGCGGTACTCCGATTGCTGAAACAAATATCACCATCAGATCCAGAAAATATCAATCAGCTAGAAACGCCTGTCCTTGAGTCCAATTTGGAGACAAGGGCAAAAATGGCAATTTCGGGTCAAAATGGGGTCCACATGTGGGCCCGCTTTGCACCGAAAAATGTGTCAGGGACAAAGGTCTCCAAATTCGCCAAACTTAGTGTCAACAGGTCAGGAACGATGATACAAATCCAACGGAACTTCCAGAATTGGATTCCGATGAGCCGATCACAAAATCGCCCGTCGAGTGGGGCCTGTGGGGCCCACGACACGCGATTTCGTCAACGTTCTCAGAATCGAACCAAACTTGGGTCACAGGACCAGCGTATTGATACAAGTCCGATGGCGCAAGTTTCGTTTCAATCCGACGCGTATACACAAAGTTAGGGCACAATTCAGAAAAGATGGATACAGGGCGGTGTCCGCGGATACGCGTTGATTCCAGTGTGCACGCACATCCGAATCAGCTTCTGCGAAATTCCACACGTCCGTATCAACGACGCGCACGTATCTGTGAAGACCGCATGCGACCAGGTCATCCCGTTTGGCGGGACGTACCCAGTTCCGGGGTGAATCAGGGCATTGTTTTTCCTGTTTTTGGATCGCGGTTCGCGATCACCACAGGACGCGATGCACCGAACGGTTTGCACGGACACCGAGGGGGTCATGCAGGCTATGCGATGCAATTTACGGAATCAAAATCCGAGCTACGAGGAGGAAGATACGAGTACCTGAACTGGGCTTCGGGAAACTAGGGTTTCTCGTGTCCTGTGTCCTGGACACTGTGTCCGACACGCCTAGGGTTAGGGTTTAGGGTGTCCTCGCCGGAGATGGGCGGCACTGAGGCGGGGGAGGCCGGCCGGGACTAGGGGCGCGTGGCTGCGGGCGCGGCGGCTGCCGGAGTCGGGCACGGGGCGGCTGTGGCTGGGAGGAGAAAGGGGAGCTGCGGCGACCTCGCGGGGGTGGCGCCGGAGGCTGGCGGCGGCGGGGTGCCTGGGCGGAGGAGTCGGCGGCGAGGGGCGGAGCGGGACGGTGGCGTGAGGGGAGATGCCGGAGGGGGTGAACGGGGGGGGGGGGGTTTATAGGCTGAGGAGCGAGGTGGGTAGGCCGGGGAAGGCGGCGACGTGGCCGCGGGGCCGCGCGGAGCGGGCGGGGGCGTGGCCGGCGTGGCGCGGCGGCCGCGGGAAGCGGCGGCGGACGCGGAGCGACCGGGTTCGTGGGGAGCTGGGGCGCGGGCGGGTCTGCAGGTTTGGGCGGGTCGGGTTCGGGCAGACCCGACCCGACCCGGTAGGCCGAATGGGCCGGGGGAGATTGGGCCGGGCTGGACCGTGGGCCGAGTTGGGCCGGGGTTTAGGATAAAAAAATAAATAAATAACTCATTAATTAATTAAATAAATAAATAAATAAATATTTTTAGGTGATTAAAAATAGGTCCGGGGTCCAATAAAATTCCAGAAAATTATCCTAAGTCCAGTTTTTTCATTTTACACCCAAAAATATTATTTTCATAATATTTTAATATTATTTATTATCATTTAAAAATTATTTAATAATTAAAACCCTGAATTTAATTAGGGAAAAATCCCAAAAAATTTTAGAAAATTGTGAAAATCCAAATTTAAAATTTTTTAAAAAATCAGGGGGTTTACAATCTACCCCCTTAAGAGGATTGCGTCCTCGCAATCAAAGAATAACCGGTCAGCAGAGATGACACGGTTGCAAGTATCGTTCGAAACACATCACAAGATACTTAGGGAAAATACCGTTTCCCTAAGAAATGAAAGTTATGCACTTCCCAGAAAATCTAGTTAAAACAAAAGAACTACAATTTTTAGGAAAACCAGGTTATTATTAACAAGTTGCAAATTACTAGGTTGGGGCTGAGATCACGAACCAATAGGCACGAGCTACACAAGACTAGAAACGGATAACTACGAATCACTTACGCGCATCAGCTACTCCACGAGTCTGCGCGTTCTCACGGTCTTCGCTGGAGCTTGTCCGCGTCCTTGAGGTGGTGCCCTCTGCTGCTGGGCCTGCTGGAAGAGTGTTGCTTGGGGTACCAAGGGTGGCCTCGGCTGATACCCTCCTGGAGCTGGTGGTAGGACTTCTTGAACTTTCGTTTGCGATGCTTCCAATGCTGGAGAGGCTGACCTTGGTGCTGGTAACGCTTGTTCTCGACGTTTGGGACATTCCTTTAATAAATGCTGACTGGATCCGCAAGCTATGCATAATCTCTTCTTTCGTCTGCACTCGTCCTCAGTGTGGCCTCGCCTGCGACAATATGGACAGACAGGTATTGCCTGTGGAGATGCTTCTGGTGGCTGGTGTATGTGAGACTTTCTTGCAATTCCTGCCTGTGGTGCTCCAGCTGTTGTGGCGGGTTGAAGATTCGCCAATGCTTTCTCTCGATGCTGGGGACAATCCTTGGCTAAGTGTTGATTGGTTCCGCAAATCAAGCATAATCCCAACTTACGTCTGCACCCGCTCTCAATGTGGCCTCGTTTGTGACAATGTTGACATATAGGCAGTACTTGCGGAGATGCTTCGGGTGGCTGCTGCATATGAGGCTTCTTTGAAGTTTTTTCCTGTGGTGCTCCGGCTGGTGCTGAGGTGGCAGGTTGGGGAATCACCACTGCTTTCTCTCGACGTTCAGGGCAATCTCTTACCGAATGCTTCTTGGATCCACAAGATAGATATTGTCCCAGTCTGCGTCGGCATTCTTTAGCAAGGTGGCCTACCTTGCCACAGTAGTGACAAGTAGGAAGGAATGAGGCTCCTGGTGCTGTTCTCGATGGTGGATTTATCTGCGGTCGCTTTGCAGCTCTTTTCTGTTGTGCTTGGTCTGGTGCTGACGCATACGGCCGCTTCTGGCTGGACTCGATCCTTGTGGTGCACTCCACGGGTCTTGCTGCAGTAAGAACGTCCTCGTCGAAGGTAGTTGCATTTGAACTGATTGGCCTCCGTGACTCCGAGCTAGTTCTGTCGATGAAGTTCTCCGCTTAGTTTTGCTGAGCTTCTTGTTGAACCTTTTGATAGGCTTGCATCATCACGTAGAACATGCGAAACATTTGCTGTTCGTCCATAGTCTGTCCCAGTGGGAAGGAAGGCATCGGTGGAGTAGGCCGCGTCGAGGGTGGAACGTCATCTTGATGGATTCTTGAGGCAGGCTGACTTGCTTGACTGCCTTGTGATGATTGGCCTTCACCGACTGGTGTCACATCGTCTTCTTGGGTAACCACAACGGCTTGTGGTGTTTCTGCATGAGCCTCGTTGCTGGCTTGTGGGTCCATTTCCCTGCATCCAAAATAAACGATAAGAGGCGCACATGAATCAAGGCAGGATGCAAGTCAATAATTTAATTCGAATAGATATCAAAAATAATTCAAGCAAGTGGATGAGATCCTAAAAGCTTATCCTATCTTATTGCAGGCCTGTTCGGTCCCTAAGTTGAAACCGAACAATTTAGTCGATGACCTGCATGGGCCACCAAAAAAAACCATGTCACGCCCCAGTCCCAAAATGCCGATGGACTGGATGCGCGGCAATGGCCAGCAGCACGCACCGATGGATAACCCAATTTAATGGATCCATCAGGGCATGCTTAAGCTGTAGTCTAACAGGAAATAGATCAAGTACTACATGTCACAGGTTATTCTAATCTCATCCACAACAGATAATCACAGATCAAAAGCCAGAATAACGCAAATAGAAATAACTATCAAATCTCAATAAAAGTGTCTTGGGGAACAATCCGAGAACAAGTCTGATACATCAATACAATAGACAGGAAATAAAGGAACTGAAAATAGAAACAGAAACAGAAATAACTGACTATACACCACCAATGCTCAGGAGAAGTCCTCTGGTGCGAACTCGTCCTCAGGTCCTGGTACAGCTCCTGGAAGTGCTCTTGTACGATGTGTCTCTGGATGGATCTCTTCGGCTATACCTGGGGACATAGTCCATTCCAGGTCCTCAGGGGACATAACAAGGTACAGATAACACAAGCCAAAATAAATATAGTACAAAAAATAAATGAAATAATAGGATAAACTATGTAACCAGCTAAGTGATATGCAAGTTGAGAGCATCACTAGAACTCAGGCTGAAACCGCTACAAGCTCTGTGTCGGGGAACCGGTAGCAGTAATAACACGTAAAGGGCCAAGCTCGGGTTTAGAGTCTTGTGCCTCACAATAATAGGGGTTTCATGTATATATATATATGTTCAGCCTGTAGCCTGTGTCTCTCCCCACCAAATGTAATCACACGTCCCATGTCCATGTGGCCCCATGTCCATGTCACGTAAGATCATATCTAATGCAACAAGTCATATAGTATCTTGGAACATAATGTCAATGTCAAGTCCTGTATCCTATACAGAATTATCACGAATATCTCAAGAAGATCCTGTCCATGAATTGTGTCAAGTGTCCTGGGTTATGTTGTACTTGATAAGACAAGTACGAGAATACATAGGGTCTCGATATCCATGTCTATGTGACGTTACACAACTCCGCGTACGGGGTTGGCACCCGACTAGTAATCGGACGCTAAGTAAAGTCACTCGGTCCTGGGTTGAACAATTAAACAAGTTATATATATGTTTACCTAAGTACTCCAGCAAGTACTATAATAGAAAACATTGCAAGTTGGCACGGTATAATTGTCCACTGATGTATAAATAAGTTAAAAAATAAGTAGCAAGCTGCAGGGTTTAGCAAGGTACACTTGCCCACTGATGTATAACTAAGTCCAGGAAATAGGTAGCAAAGCTGCAAGTTTTGGCGAGGTACACTTGCCTGTGGTTCCGGCTCCAATTGTGGCTCTGACTTCAACTGGAATTGCAGGCGGTACTCCGGTTGCTGAAATAAACATCACCATCAGATCCAGAAAATATCAATCAGCTAAAAACGCCTTTCCTTGAGTCCAATTTGGAGACAAGGACAAAAATGACAATTTCGGATCAAAAATGGGTCCACATGTGGGCCCGCTTTGCACCGAAAAATGTGTCAGGGATAAAGGTCTCCAAATTCGTCAAACTTAGTGTCAACAAGTCAGGAACGATGATACGAACCCAACGGAACTTCCAGAATTGGATTCCGATGAGCCGATCACAAAATCGCCCGTCGAGTGGGGCCTATGGGGCCCACGACACGCGATTTTGTCAACGTTCTCAGAGTCGAACCAAACTTGGGTCACAGGACCAGCGTATCGCTACGAGTCCGATGGCGCAAGTTTCGTTTCAAACCGACGCGTGTACACAAAGTTAGGGCGCAATTCAAAAAAGACGGATACGGTGCGGTGTCCGCGGATACGCGTTGATTCCAGTGTGCACCCACATCCGAATCAGCTTCTGCAAAATCCCACACGTCCGTATCAACGACGCGCACGTATCTGTGAAGACCGCACGTGACCAGGTCGTCCCGTTTGGCAGGGCGTACCCAGTTCCGGGGTGAATCAGGGCGTTATTTTTTCTGTTTTTGGATCGCGGTTCGCGATCACCACAGGACGCGATGCACCGAGCGGTTTGCACGGGCACCGAGGGGGTCATGCAGGCTACGCGATGCAATTTACGGAATCAAAATCCGAGCTACGAGGAGGAAGATATGAGTACCTGAACTGGGCTTCGGAAAACTAGGGTTTCTCGTGTCCTGTGTCCTGGACACTGTGTCCGACACACCTAGGATTAGGGTTTAGGGGTGTCCTCGCCGGAGCTGGGCGGCGCTGAGGCGGGGGAGGCCGGCCGGGGCTAGGGGCGCGTGGCTGCGGGCGCGACGGCTGCCGGAGTCGGGCACGGGGCGGCTGTGGCTGAGAGGAGAAAGGGGAGCTGCGGCGACCTCGCGGGGGTGGCGCCGGAGGCTGGCGGCGGCGGGGTGCCTGGGCGGAGGAGTCGACGGCGAGGGACGGAGCGGGACGGTGGCGTGAGGGGAGATGCCGGAGGGGGTGAACGGGAGGGGGGGTTTATAGGCTGAGGAGCGAGGGGGGTAGGCCGGGGAAGGCGGCGACGTGGCCGCGGGGCCGCATGGAGCGGGCGGGGGCGTAGCCGGCGTGGCGCGGCGGCCGCGGGAAGCGGCGGCGGACGCGGAGCGACCGGATTCGTGGGGAGCTGGGGCGCGGGCGGGTCTGTGAGTTTGGGCGGGTCGGGTTCAGGCAGACCCGACCCGACCCGGTAGGCCGAATGGGCCGGGGGAGGTTGGGCCGGGCTGGGCCGTGGGCCGAGTTGGGCCGGGGTTTAGGATAAAAAAATAAATAAATAACTCATTAAATAATTAAATAAATAATTAATTAATTAAATAAATATTTTTAGGTGATTAAAAATAGGTTCGGGGTCCAATAAAATTCCAGAAAATTATCCTAAGTCCAGTTTTTTCATTTTACACCCAAAAATATTATTTTCATAATATTTTAATATTATTTATTATCATTTAAAAATTATTTAATAATTAAAACCCTGAATTTAATTAGGAAAAAATTTCAAAAAATTCCAGAAAATTGTGAAAATCCAAATTTAAAAATTCTTAAAAAATTAGGGGGTTTATAAAAGATAAATACAGGAAATATGAAATAACCTGTAAGTTAGAGAAACTAGAATACAGTCCATGTGATTTTGGAGCACAAGTTCGATATGTGATCAGCTTGGGTTGCACATGATTATATTAAGGTAACTCGTTTATACGTGAAGTGTATAGTCGACATACACATGATTACGCTAAGAGATTGATCACATAACGAACTTTTACTCCCCCACCCCAACCAATACTCATGGATCCAATCACGACACGTTACGCACACGATTGTAATATAAATCCATTAGCACATGGGATAGTGAAAGCACATCAATTATATGAAAAATAATACCCGGTATACACAATAAAATACATGTGTAAGGAGTACCCGCTGAACACGGTAAGGAGATAACATCTCCTGACAGGATCCATATAGTACCAGTCCGTGTAACAATGTGTCAGAATCAGTTATATTAGTTCTAGAGCAAGTGATACATACACTATCATAAATAAAAACTAACATAGAAATGTACTCGTATGTGGTCCTGAATAATAGGTATAACTCGGTGTCCGAGCGGGTTTCACACAGACCTATAGATGAATATCATGTCACTTGGGTGTAATAAAGTGATAAATATGCTAAATGAGTCAAAATATGATTTCTAGGCCATGTCTAGGTCATACTAGTCAAACTAGGCCAACCTTGGTCAAACCTAAGTCATGCACAAGTTTCTAGGTCCATACTAAGGTAACTAGTCCATATTAGTCACTATCCAGCTAACATTAGCCAATATTAGTTAATAGCACTTGTATATCTATATACTAGATAATAGGATACCCTGTGTATCCATATACACCTAACCCATATATATATATATATAATAATAATAATAATAATAATAATAATAATAATAATAATAATAATAAAGTGATAAATATGCTAAATGAGGCAAAATATGATTTCTATATATATATATATATATATATATATATAATAATAATAATAATAATAATAATAATAATAATAATAATAATAAAGTGATAAATATGCTAAATGAGGCAAAATATGATTTCTAGGCCATGTCTAGTTCATACTAGTCAAAGTAGGCCAACCTTGGTCAAACTTAAGTCATGCACAAGTTTCTAGGTCCATACTAAGGTAACTAGTGCATATTAGCGACTATCCAGCTAACATTAGCAAATATTAGTTAATAGTACTGGTATATCTATATACTAGATAATAGGATACCCTGTGTGTCCATATACACCTAACCCATATATATATATATATATATATATATATATATATATATATATATATATATATATATATATATATATATATATATATATATATATATATATATATATATATATATATATATATATCACCTTAGTATTGGTTACTTATATGGTATCTAAACACCTTAACTAACAATATCTTGGTGTCACTACCTAACCAATACTTTACCTACACAATTACCTTGGAATCACCTAGGCCTAAACTTAAACCCGACTGATACCATTACTCTGAGCTAATCTCCTACAATTCACTCACAAGCTCACATCAGCCCCTCACCCTCATGTCTGCACCTGTGTAGTTCTTAACTCCCATCAACTCCAATACCCGAGTTCACCAGTCCCTAATCACTTTCTGCTACCCTGAAACCCAAACCCCCTTCAATACCTGATACCCACATCTCACACATCAGCAACACACACAAACTAACACTACAAGACTGAACAAAATATCTGCACACACCTCTCTAATTCTGTTCTGCTCGAGCAATAAGACTCCCTCATAACACAGACATACACACATATAATATTCATCACACAATCCCCTTACACTTGTTCGAGTACTCCTATATGCTGCTACTTTAAGCTAAAGCTTCAATAAAATGCTGCACCTATCTGGCACATGCCCAGGTATCAGGAATACCTGAACATCCCCAACTGATTTGCTCAAACCTGACACACCATGCTGTTGCTGCTACTGCATACTCAATTGAACATACACTTTAACCCATTACCTAACATTCTTGCACAATATACATCACTCTTACAACTCGAGCTTTGGCCCGCACCTACCATGATATCTTGGACACTTAATTATACTCTCCAAGGCATCTACTACTTACACTTGCAACACACAACTCAAAGCATACCTGAACTGCAGTTCTTGTCTTCCCATTGCTGCACACTAGTGCAAATTAGTTGTTGCTGCTGGTTACAACTTGCAGTGTTCAAGCCTGCTGCAACTGCTGTTAATCTCAAGTTCTCCTAATTCCCAATGTCACACCCTCACACATATAACTCAACATCATAATGCATATCTGAATATACACTAAAACACACATACTCTCATCTAACAATACACACATATATACTGTCATTCGATCACAATCAAACCATTTCACTGTCACCACTATGATACTGTACACAGGCCATGAACTCGACCCACACCCAACACACACACATACAAGTAATCACTACTACATATGTATCATTAGATAAGCATGTATATACTCTAGCATATATAATTATATATACATAAATATGTTGTATGCACACAACCCACACTAATGGTCATTTCACCAAACATCTTGAGTGTACCAATGTGATACCCATGATACGCACCTAAACGAAGTATCAAAACCCTCAATTCTCAACTATTACCAATTATATATATCTAATACATATATAAATAACTAATGCAACTAATTATAATAGAAAATTAAAGAGAATTTACTGTACCCAAAACAGATGCGCTGACCAGACTACGCTAATAACCATGCATAATACCCAAATTGGACTCCCGTATCACGAAGTATCGTGATACGGCCTACTCGTATCCAATTGTGGACAGGTAACTAGTCCCACAACTCCTATCTACGTCTAATAAGACCAAATTGGTCTCATGACACACACTTGATGCATCAATCTCGTAATTCTCCCTAATTGGACACAAAAATCTATGTAAAAGTCACAATAGAGGTCAATTGGACCTAGTTCTTTCTCCTATGGGTAGCCCTAAGCCATGAAAGGATTCCTAATGGCCAAATGCATTAATTAGAGCCTATAATGAAAATAAATTCTGAATTATACCTATTGGAAGATGTATTCCTAATGAATTGTTCAAATGGACACGATCCGGACACAATGTCCTTGCCAAATCCTTCTCTCCAAGTGTTCCTTGTAATACAAGCTCCAATGCTCCTTAATTGATAAAAATGGAAGAAAATGAGAGTGAATTTGGTTGAATTTGTTGGAGGGATGAAGTGATTTGGGGAAGAACACAATTAGGGATTTAGAATGAATGAATTAATGAGATAAGAGAGAGAGAGAGAGAACCCCCCTCCTATAGTGGCCGACCCCTTGCCCCTCTCCTAAGCAACCATGCAAAGTCCAAAATGTCCCCACTAGTTGTCATGTAGGTCTTTAATTATGGAGGGATAAATTAGAAAGCTTCTATTCTAATGAATGATTAATTCTAATCCCTTAACTAATGAAGAGGGTTGAGTCTATGGATCTAGACCAATGGTTGGGTTCAAGTTTCATGACAAGTCTAATTAGGTCCACTAGGGTCATATATATTGTGTTGGTATTATATATTAGATATAGTATTTTATTTAATGATTAGTGGACTAGCCTATTTATTAATATATATATATATATATATATATATATATATATATATACAAAAATACCCATAACTAGAAATTTGGTAGTGACAAGTCTACCATTCTTAGAAAAATTTCGTCCTCAAAATTTAAAGAAGGAACTATCACTACAACAAACAAACACAACAAGAAAGAAATTACCTCACGGCTTAAAAAGATAAGGGTATCGTTCGCGCATCTTGGCTTCCCTCTCCCAGGTAGACTCTCCCGGAGAATGATGCCTCCATGCGACACGTACCATGGGAATCGTCTGGTTCCGCAACACCTTCTTTCTGCGATCCAGAATCTCCACTGGCTGCTCTGGATAACTGAGAGTCGGACCCACCTCGATCTCCTAGTGATCCAATACGTGACTAGGATCTGCCGCGTGTCATCTCAGCTGTGACACATTGTCACGACCCGCACTCGGAATAAGGGCACGAGTAGTGAACAATGCACAGCCTACGCCGCAGCATCGACGGTAGAACGTTGTCGGGGTCAACCACACTATCTAAACATCTCACACAATATATATATATATATATATATATATATATATATATATATATATATATAAGGTACCTGTCAATTTCATCTCCACTCCAAATGGAGTAACAAATATAATGACATGATAATGATATCCATACTCAATCACAATATCAAACTAAGGACGATAAAGCACGATATGGAATAATGATGATGAAATAGGAATCACAATACAATCACAAGTCCACAGTAATATATACATGCCAAAAGTCTCAATAAAAGTCTAATACAAGTCTAAACAATAAATCTAAGCCTACAATACCAAATACATGTATTGGGATCTCATTTTGAAAGTTCGTTCCGGGCTCCCGTGAACTCAGGATGGCCCTAGTCGCCCCGTTTATCTACGGAATCGTCAATAGGTGACGGCAATTTTTGCCATCCTGGTGGAAATGACAGTTCGGACCATGGGTGTCCCAACTAGTCCCGTCTTCTGGCCATGGAGATAGTAAGTGTCGAGGCCCTTCGAGGGTTGGTGATGAAACCGTTTCCAATTAGAGTCCAGCAGAGAGACGACTCCTCGACAATCCGTTCGCGAAGAAAGTGAAAGGTATATATCAAGTAGCTACTGGGATTTTTGTTCGGAGTACAAATGGGTAGCATAGTAGACTAATTTAAATTTTTTGTACGTTGAGGTATAGGGGTTTTCTTTTATATATAACAAAGAAGATATACTAAGTTGGAGGGTGTTCGGCGTACAAAGTCCGAACATCCATTTTTTTAACTTAATACAACTGTCCAATAGTTGGTGAATACATGTCTTGATGTATTTATAGCAATTTTGATGTTTATCTCACTATAAATAGTAATGTTCCTTATATGAGAGAGAATATAATAATTATATTCCAATTTTACCAATATTTGGTGCAACCAAAATGAATAACTGCAAAAAAAAGAAAAGAAAAAGAAAAATCATTCACAGACAACCCAATGAAGCCAATAGAGTTGCTTCGAGTTTGTTCTGATCCATTCGGAAAAGATGGAGACTTTTACCACCCATCCAAATCAATGGAGAGAAAGAAACAAAACAGAGCCGCCCAAGAAGCCTGAGGCACCGAATGGCGAGCCAAACATGACGGCTTACTTGCCAACTTGGGAAAACGAAGTGGCAGAAGCAACATACGAGAATTTTGTGTGGTTGTGTTTGTTGCTCGTAAACATGAGGATGGTGACGATGATGAAGTAGCTAGCAAAAAAGGGAAGCGGTTGACTGATTAGGGTTTATTTGTGTAAATGACTAATTTCAGTCTTTTCCTTCAAGCCTATCCTTCGTACGTTTCTTCTTGCCTCTTGAGATGGTTCATTACTTGACTTTTCATGATACATATATAGGCACGAGATGGACATGCATGCTTATCCGCAACTCTAACCTCCATGTGTTTTGTTGCACATCCACTTTATTAGGTTTGGTATTGTCTATACCGAAGACATTATCCTAGTGATAACGTGGCAGGTCATCTTGTTTTGGCACAAACGAATAGCCATCGAGATGAGCTTATGCTTGTATAAACTCCTACTGGGAAGGTTATTGACTAGAGATCGACTACATCGTTTAGTCTCACGATTCCGAATTTACAATGTGTGATGTGCCAGCAGGGTGTGGAATCAATTCAACACTCCTTCTTTGAATGTCCAACACCTGAACATCTATTTGCAGGTGCAGTGGGTTAAACTTAACCTTGTGGATACGGGACAAAGGGGGATATCAGGGCTACTTCTGGAGATTACAAGCCATCGAACACGAGGAGCTGATTGGTATTAGCAGCAACAGTTTGACACATCTGGAAAAAAACGAAACGATCGTATTTTTGAAGGCTTGAATATGCCACTTAATGGTCTTGTACATAATATCGAATTTGATGTGGCCAGGCTATTGCCTGGTAAGATGTCAGATACATCCTAAGATAAAACTAAATCTTAGGATGTCAGATACAACAATTTCTTTTTAAAAAGAACTAAATCTAAATAAAACTAAAGAAAAGCACATTTTAAAAAAAAAAAACCAAAAAAAATAAAATTTAGGTTTAGTTTTTCAAAAAATCCAAACAAAAGCTCTCTATATCAACAACAACAACAAAAAAAAAAAAAAAAAAACCAAACCCAACCCAACCCAACTATCCAAAAAATAAACACAAAAAAAAACATAAAAATAAAACACAAAAATACACCAAAAAAAATCCACTGTAAGATTTTTGCCAACACGATTGGCGAAATTTGGCAAATGTAAAAAAAGAAAAGAAAATTATATTTTTCCCATCTCAGATGGAAAAAGCTTTTGTGACTTCAAATTTTTTTAAAAATAATTTCGTTTTTGTTAATTTATTTAAAAATAATCCATGTACAATAAATTTTATATGAAATGAATATTTTGGTTTTCTATGAGATCAAATATTTCTAATCAGGATATATTATGTCTCTATCTATCACCGAATCCTCAGTTATCAAGATACTCTGAAGTCTAATGCTAAGAGGCTTTGAATCCTCCGTATCAAGATACTCTGAAGTCTAATGTGGAATTCTACATGGAGACAAAAGAGCGGACACTATGAAAGCCCTGTAAACTAGTGATTGGGTTAAAGAAGGCTCTTGCTTGGTAACAACACGATAAGATGTTGAGATCTGATGAATGCAAGTGGGGCCATGAGTGACAAAGTGAGAAAGAAAAAAGTGGTCCCCACCTCCCCACCTCCCCACCCCAACACACACACACACTCTCCCCTTCACCAAATAGAAAGATCCAAGGGAGTGGGCAGGTCCCTTTCCAACGTTCACCTGCCTTCCAATTTTCCACAGGTTAGGTAGGAGGCAGAAGCTTCCAATCTCTCCTATAATTTTATCCTTAGATATCTCAATAACCCTACCAAAAGGGAAAATGTGTTTCTTACATTATCATTACTCTATATCAACAACATATGTCTCCCTAGCTCTAGACTCTAGCTGAACATCTTATATATAATATGCAATAATATGTTCTTTTGACCTGGTATGTGTATCATTCCATTGTTATTATTGTATTTTGGCTAAATTGTAACTTGATATCCTCGTCTATACAAGTTTTATAATTTAATATTCTAAACTTTCAAAATAGTCAACTTGATACAATCAACTATTGACTATTGTCAACTTTATATCCTGAAAAAACAAAAATTCCTAAATACTTCTACCACTCCATTCTCTCTTCCCCCCCCCCCTCCTTTCCGTCCCCTCCCCTCTCTCTCTTCGGCAAGGCACACCGACGCAGGAGTCACGCAGGCGTGGGCACCTTGAGGATGCAGGAAGCGCACGGACATGTGGGCTGCGCAGGCGCGTGCAACGCGCATGCGCGGGAGTAGGCGTCGCACATACGCGGGGGTGCGCAGGCGAGGGGGCAGGGGGCACTCGGACGGACGACAAGCGCGCAAACACGGGGGCTGCGTGGAGACGAGATAGGAGGGGGGTGGGGGTGTGGACGTCGGAAAGGGGGGGACGGCGGCGGTGGGGGGGAGGGGAGGGGGGTGAGAGGGACTGGAGAAGAGGAGGATATTTTTGGAAGTTTATTTTTCATGGTATCAATGTGACTATTTTGAGAGTTTAGGGTATCAAGTTACAAAACTTTTATAATTGAGGGTATCAAGTATGAATTTAGTCTTGCATTTTTAGTGTATACATGTTTATATCTTCAACATTTGTTGTTAGATAGCTTCAATCTTAATTAATACTTCAAAATAAAAGTTATCTACTTCTTATAAGAAATCATTATAGTTTACAATTAGAGACGGAGCTACACGAGAGCGCGACGAGATGTTGCCCAGACCAAAATTTTGAAAATAAAAAATTAAATTTCAAATAAATTTTTACTCATGTCTTATTATCTCTGTTGGATCTGAAGTATACAACAATTAAGTGATAAATAAATTCTCAAAAAATATGTACTTTTGCCGATGAGTTGCTGGTAATCTCTTGTCGCTCAAGTTATACTAAGATTTAGTCCTCTCACAATTTTACATGATAGTTCCGCCACTGTTTACAATTATTTTTTTCCATCCTTCGCTACTCAACTTCCTCATTTTCACAAACATAGGCTCCTTGAGCCGATAACAGGAAATAAGGTTCTATTGAATTCACGGTGGCAACGTGTTCATGAGTTCTTGATTGAACCCATAGCAGACAATTAATGGCTACATGAATAGGATCACGAGTTCATTATTGAGCTCATGTTAGCAAACGGGTTCAAAATATATCCTCAGATTATGGGTTCCTTCTAAATTCATGGTAGATAATAAGGTTCGTGAGTTCTTCCTTGAGCACATAATATAAAAATAAATATAATAAGCGCGAAAGGAGGGAAAAGTCATAGAATACAAATGAATGATAAAGAGGGAGAGAGAGACGGAAGATTAACTCACATTATTTAAAATTTATAAA
>JAYESA010000017.1:132360205-132517705 GCA_036927795.1 Iris macrosiphon | reverse complement strand
TGTCATATGCCCCCGACGCAGGGAACTCTTTAATCGTCCATCTCCGAGGAGCATGGATCGAAGGATAAAGACTCAATGAAGGGGGTGTCCCATACGCCTACTAGATGTCTTCCCCGTCCAATATAGATGTACAAGTCGTGAAAACGACGTGGACACCTCCTACTATGATGCAAGTCTCAATAAAATAAACAACTGAGCTAAATACCGCTACACGTGTTGCTCACACTGATGGCCAGTCGCGCATGAGGCACGCGTCCCCTACATGTACTCACTCTGTGACGTGTAATGATACGTGTCAAGGCCTGAGAAGTTATATCAATAACTTCACAACTTTAGGTGGGGTCTACTAGACACTAGGTCAGACACAAGTCCTAATGTCAACGCCATCGTTGACTGCACCCGAGTTTTCTCGGACGCGCACATTTATATAATATAAAAATAGATAAACATGTAACTAGTAATAACTGAATTTAAACAGTACAACAAGGCAAGGTATACTTGCCTGGCAAGAGAGCTGCAAAATATAACGTCCAGATGTCAAGTGCCAAAAGTCAGAAACAATGGCCTCAGAATAAATGTCTCCGGATGCTGAAATAAACATCACTAACAGTCTCAGAAAATATCAAATAGCTAGAAACGCCTGTCCTTAAGTCCAATTTGGACACAGGGGCAAAAATGACAGTTTCCGGTCAAAGCGAGGTCCACATGTGGGCCCCACTTTGCACCGAAAAGCGTGTCAGGGGTCAAAGGTCTCCAAATTCGCCAAACTTAGTGTCAACAAGTCAGGAACGATGATTACGAACCCAACGGAACTTCCAGAATTGGATTCCGATGAGCCGGTCACAAAATCGCCCCGTCAAGTGGAGCCTGTGGGGCCCATGATACGGGATTTTGTCAACGTTCTCAGAATCGAACCAAACTTGGCTCACAGGACCAGCGTATTGCTACGAGTCCGATGGCGTAAGTTTCGTCTCGATCCGACGTGTGTACACAAAGTTGTAGCGTTATTCCAGAACTGACGGATACGGGGCGGTGTCGGCGGATACGCGTTGATTCCGGTGTGCACGCACATCCAAATCAACTTCTCCGAATTCCTACACGTCCGTATCAACGTCGCGCACATTTTGGTAAAGACCGCGTGCGACCAAGTCGTCCCGTTTGGCGGGGCGTACCCAGTTCCGGGTGAATCGGGTCGTTGTTTTTTTCTGTATTTGGATCGCAGTTTGCGATCGCCACAGGACGCGATGCTCCGAGCGGGGTTGCACGGACACCGAGGTGGTTACATAGTCTACACGACGCAACTGACGGAATTGAAATCGGAATTACGAGGAGAGAGATATCGTTACCCTGAACAGAGCTCCGTGGAAACTGAATTCCGCGTGTCCGTGAGTCGTCTTGACACCGGATTTGTGTCCTGGACGTGTCCGGGCCGCGTCCAGCTGCTGTGTCCGATTCTGCTCGAGTCGGGGTCGTTGCGGGGGTGGTCCGGAGCTGCTGCGGTCAGGGCTCCGGAGTGCTGTTGCCGAGGCCAGGGGGAAAAAGTGGAGGAGAGAGAGGAGTGGTGATGATGATGGTGGTGGTGGTGGTGGGCGAGGCCGTGCGTCCCAGGCGAAGGGGAGAGGGAGGTGGAGGAGGAGGAGCTGGGGAGTCGGGGCGGGACGCATCGGGGTGGCGGAGGGCGGCCGCCGCGGGGGGAGGGGAGTAGCTGGCCGCCGCGGGGGGGGGGGGGGGGGGGGGAACGCTCGGGGGAAGGAGGAGCTAGGGAGAGAGAGAGTGGGGAGTTCGGGGGAGCGGCGGGGGAGCTCCGGCCAGGGGCGGCGGAGCCCCGGGGGGGGGGGGGGGTCTGTCGGCCAGGGGGGGGTTCGGGCTGGGGCTGGGTAGATTAGGATTTTTTTTTCTTTTATTTTTCTTTTTCTTTTATTTTCTTTTTATAAAGAAATTTATTATTAAAATAAGGAAATAATATAGACTAGGAAGGATATAATAAAAAAATAAAAAAATTAGGATTTAAATTTTTAATTGGACAAGTCAGAACTTAAACTCTAGACTGATATAAAATCCAAGATCTAAACGCTAATTAGCTTTTATATGTAACACACTTTGTAAAGCAGTAACACTTACATATAGAGATAAAAAAAAATCATGAGTATTTATATCAATTTTTTTTATGGCAGAGATAATAGATAACGTATTGTCTTGCAAAATAATATGTAATAAAGATTCTTAATGTGTTACCATCATATGTAATGTATTATTTTCATAACAATGTGTTTATGTAAATTTAATGTTGCTTTAGTATTAATGTGCTACTAGATACTTATATAAAAATGAGAGTGTATTTTTTGCAAAAAAGAAAAAAAAAAATGATAGCTGAGGTTTGTGTTGTATAAAAATAAAACAAAATAAGATTCAAATTGTGTTAGTACTACAGATAATGTATATTCGTTTATATCTTAAATCTTTATTTAGATTATTTTTTTATTGAAACTTAACATATACTTTTTAAAGTAATATGTACTTTGAGAGAGCGGAGAGATGCAAGCACATACACAAGAAAATATATATATATATATATATATATATATATATATATATGAGATAACAGTGCATCTGGACGGGGTGGTCGTGGATTCGAGATCCCTCTCCGTGCCAATTAAAATTAATGGTGGAGTGGTGGTTGGGTACAGTGCAGGCGCGTGGAACAGTACGGTACGGTCCGGACGGTGCGCGGATACGATGCGGGTGCAGGTGCAATTGCGGGTGCTGGTGGATCTGGTGCGGCTACGGCTACGTGAGGCCTTCGTGTCGGATGTAGCCTTCGGACGTGGAGCCTTCAGACTGGATTGATGGTGCATTCGGACCGGAATGTAAGCCTTTGGGCTAGGTAGGACCTTGAGCCTGAATAAAATTTACTTTCTTCGATAATATATATATATATATATATATATATAAATATATATATATAGAGAGAGAGAGAGAGAGAGAGAGAGTATAGGGAAAGAGAGAAAAGGAGGAGAAATAAGCAAATATCTGGAACTCATGAGCTCTTAAAATTTTAAACTTTTAACTCAGCAATGAATAGTCATTGGTTTTACATCAATTTTATTCCTTATTTTTTTAAGGACCTAAACATAAAATTATAATGTACTAAATAGAAGAAAAAAAAAGGCCATATGTCATATTTCTATTGCAACTCTTATTTTGAGTTCTTATTTGAGTTTCTGTAGTCGAATCGGGAAATGAGAGATCTAGAAAATGTTATGAAAATGAGAGAAAGAAACATCATATTTTTTTTTTTAAAAAGGACAAAATAGTCTTTTAGGGTTTGTTGGATTGAGGTAAAAAAAAGTCAAGGGTTAAGTGAAGAGAAATTAAAGAGAAATTAAGTGAGGGTGTAGAGAGTCAATACATATAACCTTACTTGGATTGAAGGAAGAGTTAAGTGAGATGTGTTTAATAAATTTTGTTTGGATTGAAGGTTTTGAGTGAGATAAGGATTAAAAAATAACAATAATTACAAAAAAAAAAAATCTTTTACATATCATATAAAATTAGATTTGATTAAATTTTTTTAATTAAAACATGTCAAAATATCTTCACAAATCAAATACCTATATAATGAAAATAACTAGAATCAAACACAATAAAATTAGAGTTATTTACACTAACCTCTCATATGTTTTATGTTTATTATACGAACCTCCCTTATTTTAAAAATAAATACACTAACTATCCTATGCTTTAAGTTTTATTTTCAAAATAAGGATGGTTAGTGTAATAACCTTTTACATAAAACATAGGGTAGGTCCATTTATTATTTTCAAAATAAGGAAGATCCGTGTAATAATATAAAACATAGGGAAGGTTTAGTGTAAATAATCCATAAAATTAAGTAACATGAACATTATAGCCTTATACGGTTTAGAAGTAAGCCAAGTTCATTTCACCACAACCATCTAAGTCAAACACAATAAAGACGATGTGTAATAAGAGAAAGCAAGAAGAGACGATGCACCTGGACGACAACAGATTGAAAGGCAGAAAGACGGAGCAGCAGGTTGAAAGCAAACCAAAAATGAAGAAGTTTATAATATTTTATAGGATAAATAAGGGGGTATTTATTACTTTTTAAACAAAATTTCTCACTTCCCTTTGTTAACCTTCGATTTTTGGTTGAATAAATGGACAAAAGAAGGCTAAACAAACCCCTCACTAAACCCCTCTATGACTTTTCCTCATAAACATCCATCCTCACACCATGCATAATTTTTTTTTCACTCACTTAACTTTACTCCACTTAACTCTCTTCACCTCATTCCAAGCAGACCATTACTTGGTTTCTTATGGGCACCACTGTCACACTCGTTTTCTGATTGGTATTTCTTGAATTTTGATATTCGAATTTAATTTTCTGATAATGTATTTCTGCTGTATTTGCATCATGTTTCCTGTCATTTTTATTTATTCCTGTTGAGAGAAACTATCCGAGACCAGTATAATATCCATTTGCATTGCCATTGGCCCGATTTAAGACCCGCATGTAGACTGGACACTTGGTTTGGTTTATTTTGGCTGATCCCATGGCTAAACCATCCCCCTCTCCCCTTATATATATATGAGTGTTTTCTCTCTCCTCCATTTCATTCTTCATTTTACTCTTTCCACTTTTTTCTTCTTTCTCATTCCTTTTCTCCGTTTCCTCAAACCCTAACCCTAGGAAGAAGTTGTGTTGTGACTTGGACCGTGAAAGGTTGAGGCTAAGAAGCCATTTCAGGGCAAGTACATCTTGCACAAGAGAAAAATTAAGATTTATGCATGTTTTTTGTAACACCTGTTTTTTTAAAAAAAATTAAAATAAATTTCTGGAATTTTCTGTAATTTTTAATTAATTATTATAAATGTCCTTCAGGGATTAATATTTTTATGTATTAAATTAAGTATTAAAATATTATAAAAATTATATTTTTGGGTGTATAATTAATTATTGGATGTTGTGTAATTTTTTAGAATTTATTGGACTCAAAAACTATTTTTAATTAGTTAAAAACCCTATTTTTGATTAAACCAGATTAAACCAACCCACTCGAACCGAACCAAACCGAATCCAACCCAACCTAACTAAACCCAACCCGTCCTAACGGGTCGGATCCTACCCGACCCGTACCCGACCCGATAACCAATTCCCCCATCCCCCCCCCCTCCCGCACACTATGATCCCCGTTTCCCCCCGCTCCGTCGGCCGCACGACCCACCTCCACCCCGCTCCACGGCCCACGACCCCACGTGCCACCCCCACGACCCCCCCGCCCGGCCTCCCCTCTCCCTATTTAACCCCACACCACCCGCCACCGCCATCACCACCATCATCTACCGTCAACCCTCCGGCACCCCGACGACCCCCTCCGCCGTACGACCCCGCCCACGACCCCCGTTCCCTACGACCACCATCGAGCAGCCCCAGCAGCCGCCGCAGCCACAGCAAACGCCGTCGCCGTCGTGCCCCGCCGCGGACCGCCCTATCACGAACAACAACAAGGTATACCTCTTCCCCGCTCGCGTAACTCTCTGTACGTTGATCCAAATTTCGTTCTGTCGAATCCTATGCGTAGACCTCGTGACCCTCTCGAACCCAGTATAATAGTTTGGGGTATCACGTCTTGTGTCTGTCGCAGACTGCGACGCAAAAATAGAAAAAATAACATATTCTGGAATTCAAGAAACCGTCCCGAACTCACAAGTTCATGGCTGTATTTCTCCCAACATGTTTAATAATTGTAAATTTTGTTTAAGCAGTTAATTAGACAACATAACCAAGATTAAAACCCTGTAATTAGTTAATTTTATTTTGTTATATGCTGTATTTTATTCGCGGGGTGAAATCGACCAAAAACTTAGTTTTTAAATCCTGAACTTTCCCGAAACTGGGTGCGTCCCGCTAAACGAGGCAATTTTTGTAATCACCCTAAAATTTCCAGTTATCTAAAATCAATTTTTGAGAATTTTCTGCAATTTTTCAGGAATTAACAGAGGTGCTTTTTTGATTATATAATTTTTAATTGCTAATAACTAATATTAAAATGTAATAAAAATATGATTTTATGGTGTAAAATAGAAAACTGGACTTAGGGTAATTTTTCTGGATTTTATTGGGCCTCAGACCTATTTTTTTAATACCCAAAAACTATTAAACTAATTATTAATTAATTAATTGTTACTGTTATTATTATTATTACTATTATTATTATTTTTGTTCTTTTCGGTCCGGCCCGGCCCAGTGGGCCGAAGCCCATCCCAGCCCATCCAGCCCTGGTTAGCGGGTCGGACGGGTCCGTCCAACCCGGAACCCGCACCCGACCCGACCCGGTCCCCCATCCCTTCCCCACGATCGGCTGCAGCCCGAGTCCTCCGTGCCACCACCCGGGTACTCCGCCGCCTCCGCCGGAGTGACCCACGACCCCCCCTCGGTGCGCCTGACCCCGGCCACGACCGCCTCGCCTGAGCCCTATTTAAATCCCCCTCTTCTTCTTCCTCCTCCCTCACTTTCCCCTAAGCCCTAACCCTAACTCCGGCGACCCAGAACTCCGGCGGCCCTCACCTCGACCCGCCGTCCTCCTCCCTCAGCCGCCAGCGCCGGAACCCGCCGTCCAGCCTCCCCTCCTCCTTCCCAGAGCCGTCCTCCTCATCCATTTCCTCCGTCCGCCCGGAATCCTCCGCCCGCCTCCGCCTCCGGTGACCACTGCCGGCACCCGCCCACGCCCGAGCCCGGCGGACGCCACCCGCAGCCACCCAGTCTCCGGCCACTACAGTTCAGCACAGGCCGAAGCCCTAGGCCGGACACGCGGACACGTGGACACGTCCAGGACACAGGATCCGTGTCGGACACTGAAAACCCCGTTTCGAAGAGCCCAGTTCAGGTACTCGTATCTCGCGCCTCGTAGCTCCGAATTTGATTCCGTAAATTGCAACGCGTAGCCTGTATGACCCTCTCGGTGCTCGGGACAAACCGCTCGGGGCATCGCGTCCTGTGGTGATCGTACACCGCGATCCAAAAACAGGAAAAACTAGACCCTGTTTCACCCCGGAACTGAGTACGCCCCGCCAAACGGGGACGACTTGGTCGGCGTGCGGTCTTCACAGATACGTGCGCGTCGTTGATATGGACGTGTGGGGATATCGTGGAAGCTGATTCGGATGTGCGTGCACACCGAAATCAACGCGTATCCGCGGACATCGCCTCGTATCTGACCTATCTCTGATTCTCGCTGTAACTTAGTGTACACACGTCGGATCGAGACGAAACTTGCGTCATTGGACTCGTAGCAATACGCTGGTCCTGTGAGCCAAGTTTGGTTCGATTCTGAGAACGTTGACGAAATTGCGTGTCGTGGGCCCCACAAGCCCCACTCGATGGGCGATTTTGTGATCGGCTCATCGGAATTTAATTCTGGAAGTTTCGTTGGGTTCGTATCAGCGTTCCTGACCTGTTAATACTAAGTTTGGTGAATTTGGAGACCGTTGGACCCTGACACATTTTTCGGTGCAAAGCGGGCCCACCTGTGGACCCAGTTTTGACCCGAATTTGTCGTTTTTGCCCTTGTCTCCAAATTGGACTCAAGGACAGGCGTTCCTAGCTATTTGACACCTTCTGAGCATGATGGTAATATTTATTTCAGCATTCGGAGATATCTCTGGAAATTTTCCAAGAACAGAATCGTAGTGGAATCCAAACAACAGGCAAGTGTACCTCGCCAAAACTTGCAGTCTTTGCTAAATATTCCTTGGCTTAGTTATACATCAGAGGGCAAGTATACCTTGCCAACTTTACAGTCTTGTTGCATATTTCCTTGTTTTAGTTATAACTGTTGTACATGCTTAACCTAGAACCGTGTGGCGTACTTAGCGTCCGATTATCAGTCGGGTGCCAACCCCGTACGCGGTGTTGGGTTTGTCACCTAGAGATGGATATTTCAGACCCTTTACTTTCTCGTACTTGTCTTATCATGTACATCATAACCCAGGACACTTGACACTATTTATGAGACAGGATCTTTCCGAGATATTCGTGGTGATTCTGTATAGGATACAGGACTTGACAGAGATATGTTATTTATAGACAATATGACTTGTTGCATTAGCTATAATCCCGCTGACATGGACATGAGACGTTATGGTCATGATATGCGTGATTACATTGGGTGGGGAGAGACACACAGGCTACAGGCTGTTTTATATATATATTCACTACTATTGTGAGGTTGTAGACTCTCCAGCAGAGCTAGACCCTTTACCTGTTATTACTGCTACCGGCTCTCCGACACAGAGCTTGTAGCGGTCTCAGACTGAGTTCTAGTGCTGCTCTCATATTGCATATCACTTAGCTGGTTACATAGTTTACCCAATTATTTACTAATTGCTGCACTGCTTATTTATTTGGCTGGTATTTTCTGTACCTTGCTATGTCCCCTGAGGACCTGGAATGGATTATGTCCCCAGGTTTAGCTGAGGAGCAGTACCCCGAGATATACGGGACAGGAGCTGAAGCTATTACTGGACTTGACACTGGAGCAGAACTGAACCCTGAAGACGAGGTGACTGTCGAAGACTTCTCCTGAGTACATGATCCCGTACTCAGTATTTACTTTATGTTTATCTCTTTTGTTCCTGGCCTATTGAGCCAGTGTATTCAGACATATGTCGGATTGTTTCTCCGACCGACTTGTTGAGATTTGTTGCTACTTATTTCCATTTCATTATGCAGTTTATTTATTTATCTTTTATGGATGAGATTAGTGTGACTTGCTGTAGTAGACCTTCTTTACAGCTTAAGTGCGCCCTGATGGTTCCATTAAATTGGGTTTACCATCGGTGCGTGCTGCTGGCCATTGTCACGTGTCCAGTCCCTTGATATTTTGGGACTGGGGCGTGACATGATTTTTGTGTGCGAATTGTACCGAAAGGTGCGTATCGTCAATACGGACGTGTAAGATTTTGCGGAAGTTGATTTGGATATGCGTGCACACCGTAATCAACACGTATCCGTCGAAAATACCCCGTATCGGGCCTGTTCTGAAACTCATTGTAACTTCGTGTGTGCTTGTCGTTTTACAACGAAACTTATGACATTGGATTCGTAGTATTATGCTGGTCCTGTGACCCAAGTTTGGTTCGATTCTGAGAACGTTGACGAAATCCCGTATCGTGGGTCCCACGGCTCCACTTGACGGACGATTTTGTGACCGGCTCATCGAAATCCAGTTCTGGATATTCTGTTGGGTTCGTATCATCGTTCTGGACTTATAGACACTAAGTTTGAAGAATTTAGAGAAATTTATCTCTGGCACATTTTTTGGTGCGAAGTGGGCCACATGTGGACCCCGCTTTGACCATAAACTGTCATTTCTGTCCCTGTGTCCAAATTAGACTTATGGGTAGGCAATCCTAGCTATTTCATGTCTTCTGAGAGTGATGGTAATATTTATTTCAGCATCCGGAGGCGTTCCTGGAGATTCTACCTACACCGGAGCAACTGAAAGAATTCAAACCCTAGGCAAGTGTACCTTGCCAACTTGCAGTAGTCCTGTTATATTATTTGCTTGAGTTCTTTCTATATATATATATATATATATATACTCTTGAGATGTATATGTTCAACCTAGGACCGTGAGGCGTTGCTTAACGTCCGAATAATATTCGGGTGTCGACGCCGTACGCGAAGTCGTGTAGCGTCACATAGAGAGTCGATATTACGATCCTATATTTTTCGTGCTTTCTTTATCAAGTACGTCATACCATAGGACACTTGACACTGTTCATAAGACAATCTTTCCTGAGTTATTCAAGGTAATTTATGTATAGGTTACATGATTTGTGACATAGGTCTTGCATATACATAGATGTCATTATGACTCGTTGCATTAGCTAGAGGTCATGATCTTGCGTGTTATGGACATGAGGCATCGTGGACATGAGACATGTGATTACATTGGGTGGGGAGAGCCTTACCATACCAAAGGCTGATTATATATATATATATATATATATATATATATATATATATATATATATATATATATATATCTGGAGGTGCCTTAGACTCTGACCAGAGCTTTGGCACAAGTACTGGCCCTTCGAGAAACGAATGCTGCTATGGGTTTTTCCGACACATAGCCTATAGTAGTTTCAGCCTGAGTATGATTAATGCTCTCATTTGCATATCACATAGCTGGTTACAAAGTTTGTCCTGCTGATATATTTTTATATACTACATTTTATTTTGGCATGCTATTTTTTGTACCTTGTTACGTCCCTCTGAGGACCTGGTCCCTTACCAGTTTTGCAGCATAGACCATTGTGAAGCCTGCTTGGAGTTGCTGATGTGTGTTGCTTTGTCTTGCAGGAATTTGTGCCAGGTACTTATATCATTTCTTCCGGAGTCATGGTTATTATTCATATTATTTATTCATTTGCTGATATAGCCTAGTTTTATAGACTCACATTCCTTTCTCGAGTCTATTCGAACTTATGTGTTACTGGCGGCCGACTTTAGCACATGTAACTCATTCTTGTATATTTTGTTCATTGTGGATTGAGGCATAGATATTTATATTTACTTGATTATATAGATAGTGACAATTCTAGTACATCTTATACGTATTCGAATCGGACTAGAGTCTGGTCGAATGCATAGCTGGCATGTTACGTATTCCTAGTCCTACATATTTTGGGACTATGGCGTGACATGTTTTTGTGGTGGCCCATGCAGGTCCTGATTAAATCGTTTCGGTTACTTTTTGGTACTGAGCGAGCTTGTAATCAAAGTTAGCAGTGTTAGCATCTCAATCCATAATTAACTTGAAAAAAATCTTTAGCATTTGATTATCGCCCTTGGACTTCATTATTGTACTCTTTTAATCCCCTCGACATCCTTATTATTGTTTATCATCTCTTCCTATTTTGGAGAGATGAATGTTCGTGCACGGTGGTTCCTCCAGAAGCAGATCCTTGTCAAGGGGGAAGAAGATATGCTAGATGTAAATTTTTGAAGACGGTTACCCTTAGTAGGATAGTAGATATGTTATTCCTATATGCTAGAGTTAGTGTAGATTTTAGCATGAGAATTAAATATAGTATCAGAGGCCTAGAACTAATAAAACCTTACCCTTGCTTAAAGGTAGCAAGTAATTTGAAAGTATTGGAAGAAAGGAAAGAGGGTTTGATTCTAATGTACTGGAATACTTTAGGGAATACATAGCTAGATGCTAAGGATCAGATGTGGCTCATGATGGTGATACAAGGAATTATATTATGACCTTAAGAAAATAGAACCTTGCGTAGCAGGCCATAGTGGTTAAATCCTTAGTTGTCATGTGACTTTTAGTATCAAAATTAGATCTTATGACCCAGCTGTTACACCCATACTATTTGTGCCGAAGAAGGATGGGACGGTACGCCTATGTATTGACTACAGGGCACTGAACGCTGTAACCATCAAGAACCGGTATACCTTGCCACGTATTGACCAGTTGAGTGGTGTGAGTGTATTCTCAAAGATAGATCTTAGATCCGGTTATCACCAGATTAGAGTGCGTAGAGAGGATATATCGAAAATAGCCTTCAGGACCAAGTATGAACTCTATGAGTTCTTAGTTATGCCGTTTGGTTTAACCAATGCGCCAGCTGTGTTCAAGAGTTTGATGAACGAAGTTTTTATCAGTACCTGGACAAGTTCGTGCTTGCGTTTATTGATGACATCTTGATATATTCCAAGGGCCACACAGAGCACGAGCAACACTCTTCCAGCAGGCCCAGCAACAGCAGAGGACACCACCACAAGGACGTGGACATGCTTTTGCGATGACAGTGGAGGAGGCACAGACCCATGGAGTAGTGAATATGAGTAAGATTTTAGTTTTAGCATAGCTATCTATTCCTAGTAATGCTTTAGCACGTGCCTGTTAGATCATTACCCTAGCCTAAGCCAAGTATTATGTTAGCATGAACTTGTTAGTCTAGATTAGTAACTGGTACCCAAGTTTTCATAAGTTGTAGTTGATCTTCGTTCTAACCAGGATCATTTACTCTTGAGTTACTTATCTCTCAATGCCTAAAAAAAGAGTTTGTATTCCTTCCCTATGTGTTCTGCTTAACCCTCCCCCTTCAATTTTTTCTTGTTCATGATTTCTTATTCTCTATGTCGTGCTTCAACAAACATGTCTTACAACCGCGTCATCTCTTCTGTCGGTTATGTTTTGTTTCCTTAATTGCGAGGACACAATTTTTTTTAAGGTGGGTAGATGGTAACACCCTATTTTTTAAAAAAATAAATAAATGAATTTCTAGAATTTTCTGTAATTTTTAATTAATTATTATAAATGTCCTTCAGGGATTAATATATTTATGTATTAAATTAAGTATTAAAATATTATAAAAATTATATTTTTGGGTGTATAATTAATTATTGGATGTTGTGTAATTTTTCTGGAATTTATTGGGCTCAAAAACTATTTTTAATTAGCTAAAAACCCTATTTTTGATTAAACCGGATTAAACCAACCCACTCGAACCGAACCAAACCGAATCCAACCCAACCCAACTAAACCCAACCCGTCCTAACGGGTCGGATCCTACCCGACCCGTACCCGACCCGACCGACCCGATAACCAATTCCCCCATCCCCCCCCCCCCCCCCCCCCGCACACCACGATGCCCGTTTCCCCCGCTCCGTCGGCCGCACGACCCATTCCCGCCCCGCTCCGCGGCCCACGACACGACCCCGCCCCCGCTCCGCGGCCCACGACCCCACAGCCACCCCCACTATCCCCCTGCTCGACCTCCCCTCTCCCTATTTAAACCCCACACCACCGCCACCGCCATCACCACCATCATCGACCTACACCGTCAACCCTCAGGCACCCCGACGACCGCCTCCGCCGCACGACCCCGCCCACGACCCCCGTTCCCGACGACCACCATCGAGCAGCCCCAGCAGCCGCCACAGCCACAACAAACGCTGCCGCCGCCGTGCCCCGTCGCGTGCCGCCCTGTCACGAACAATATCAAGGTATACCTTTTTCCGCTCGCGTAACTCCCTGTACGTTGATCCAAATTCTGTTATGTCGAATCCTATGCGTAGACCTCGTGACCCTCTCGAATCCTGTACAATTAGTTTGGGGTATCGCGTCCTGTGTCGGTCGCAGACCGCGACACAAAAACAGGAAAAAATAATATATTCTGGAACTCAAGAAACCGTCCCGAACTCACAAGTTCATAGCCGTATTTCTCCCAACCTGTTTAATAATTATAAATTCTGTTTAAGCAGTTAATTAAACAATATAATCGAGATTAAAACCCTGTAATTAGTTTATTTTATTTTGCTATATGCTGTGTTTTATTCGCGGGTGAAATCGACCAAAAACTTGGTTTTTAAATTTTAAACTTTCCCGAAACTGGGTGCGTCACCCTAAACGAGGCAACTTTGCCGTGTGTGAATTATACCGAAAGGTGCGTATCGTCAATACGGACGTGTAGGATTTTAAAGTTAATTTTGATGTGCGTGCATACTGGAATCAACACGTATCCGTCGAAAATACCCCGTATCGGGCCTGTTCTGAAACTCGTTGTAACTTCGTGTGTGCTTGTCATTTCGCAACGAAACTTGCACCATTGGATTCATAGCATTACGCTGGTCATGTGACCCAAGTTTGGTTTGATTCTGAGAACGTTGACGAAACCCCGTATCGTGGGCCCCACGGCTCCACTTGACGGGCAATTTTGTGACCGGCTCATCGAAATCCAGTTCTGGACATTCAGTTGGGTTCATATCATCGTTCTGGACTTGTAAACACTAAGTTTGATGAATTTGAAGAATTTTATCTCTTGCACGTTTTTCGGTGCGAAGTGGACCACATGTGGACCCCGCTTTGACCAGAAACTGTCATTTTTGTCCCTGTGTCCAAATTGGACTTATGAGTAGTCAATCCTAGCTATTTCATGTCTTCTGAGAGTGATGATAATATTTGTTTCAGTATCCGGAGACATTTCTGGAGATTCTACCTACACCGGAACAACTGAAGGAATTCAAACCCTAGGCAAGTGTACCTTGCCAATCTTACAGTACTTGCTTCATAATATTCTTTTGATTTATTACTTTGTTATATATGTTCAACCTAGGACCATGTGACATTACTTAACATCCGAATAAGATTCGGGTGTCAACACCGTACGCGGAGCTATGTAACGTCACCTAGAGATTGATATCGCGATCCTATACATTTTCGTGCTTGCATTATCAAGTACGTCATACCATAGGACACTTGACACTGTTCATGAGACATAATCTTTTCTGAGTTATTCATGGTGATTCTGTATAGGTTACATGATTCGTGACATAGACTTTATATATATGCATAGTTATCATATGACTTGTTGCATTAGATATGATCTTGCGTGTCATGAACATGAGACGTGTGATTACATTGGGTGGAAAAAGACACACATGCTACAGGATGATTATATATATATATATATATATATATATATATATATATATATATATATATATATATATATATATATATATATATATATATTATTACGGTGTCGTAGCCACTACAATGCTAGGCCCACTACATAGTAGATTATATATATATATATATATATATATATATATATATATATATATATATATATATATTTTATTACGGTGTCGTTGCCACTACAGTGCTAGGCCCACTACATAGTATAACTACATAGTATAACTGCTACTGGCTCCCCGCACAGAGCTTGTAGTAGTCTCAGCCTGAGTTCTAGTGATGCTCTCATTTTGCATATCACTTAGCTGGTTACATAGTTTGCCTTATTGATATATTTTATATACTATATTTATTTTGGCATGCTATTTCTTGTACCTTGTTATGTCCCTCTGAGGACCTGGTCCCTTGCTAGTTTTGCAGCATAGACCGTTGTGGAGCCTGCCTGGAGTTACTGATGTGTGTTGCTTTGTCTTGCAGGAATTGGTGCCAGGTACTTATATCATTTTTTCCGGAGTCATGGTTATTATTCATATTGTTTATTCATCTGCTGATATAGCCTATTTTTATAGACTCATATTCATTTCTCGAGTCTATTCGAGCTTATGTGTTACTAGCGGCCGACTTTAGCGCATGTAGCTCATTCTTGTATATTCTGTTCATTATGGATTGAGGCATAGATATTTATATTTACTTGATTATATAGATATTGACCATTTTAGTACAGCTTATACGTATTCGAATCGGACCAGAGTCTAGTCGAATGCGTAGCTGGCATGTTACGTATTCCTAGTCCTACGTATTTTGGGACTGGGACGTGACATTTTAGTTCTTAATATTTCCTATTTATTTCTAGTTCATATTGTTGGGACCGAGCACCCCTTCATCTTTAATACTTGTTGTTCTTGATTTTCTCGGTTGGAATTGCATGGACTTGAATTTGGGTCATGAGTTTACTTTTATTTTTCTGGGGTTTGATCTCCCAAAATTTTGTGTTTTACAAAACTAATTAGCTCATAATATAGAGAACCATATTTTATATAACTTTGCTTTTGGTCGTGTTGGATTTCGAGTCCAGCTAAGTTCAGTGCTGAAACTTGATACAATACGTATACCAAAATGGCTGACTGGAGAAGAATAACAGTGCTCTGTGAAGAGTATACAAGATAACCTCTCTGGCGTAGAAATACATATGTTCCACTTTGGGCGCATTGGTATGTTGTTCCAACTCTTTGAGCCTACTAATCATACTGTACTCAGTCTCCTAGCAAGAGTGCATCAGTCACACTCCTTGAGATAGTGGCACCGCACTTTCGAGAGGAAACCCAACTTGGCGCACTTTGGTGCGTATTCAATCAAAGTTCTATTTGGAAAATTAAGAGAAAGTGCGCAACAGTCAGTCAGCGCACTTTTTCGCAATATGGCGTACTTTTTCTGTGTTTCGTCAGCCGGTGCACTTTTCTTACATTTGGTTTGCTCGTGCACTTTCTTCCCTCTTCGTTTCCTTAGGAACGAAATTTTTGTTGGTTTCTCAATTTTTGTGTTATTGATTTGTGGGCTCCTCGACTGACAAGTTTCTCGACTGATGGGTTTTTTGACTGTCGAGCTTTGACCTCGGATTGTATTTTTTGTCTTTTAGTTTTCTTGCACGTGCACTTTTGTCAAGTGCGCCGTGTTGGTTAACTTGACAAAGTGCGCCACCCCTTTGTAGCTCGTGCACTTTATTGCGAAAATGCGCTGTCACGCCCCAGTCCCAAAATACCGAGGGACTGGACGCGTGTCAATGGCCAGCAGTACGCACCGATGGACAACCCAATTTAATGGATCCATCAGGGCATACTTAAGCTGTAAAACAAGTCTACGACAATCATGGCACAACTAATCTCATCCACACAAAATATAAAGTATGATCCACAGGATAAATAAGGAATGTAAATCATCATCTAGTCTCACAAAGTACTTCGGGGAACAACCCGATAAATATCTAGTACAATGGTTCAACAGACCAGAAATAAAAGACTAAAATAAATAATAAAAGCTGAGCATGGAACATGGATGCTCAGGCAAAGTCTTCAGCTAAGACCTCGTCCACGGATGGTGGTACAGCTCCTGAATCAGCTCCTGCTCCAGTCCCGTATACCTCGGGATAAATCTCGTCCTCAAATCCTGGGGACAAAATCCGGATCCAGGTCCTCAGGGGACATAGCAAGGTACAAGAAAGCTCATGCCAATAAATAAATAACAGTGCAGCAAATAAATAACTAAATGAATCAATAGGTAAATATGTAACCAATCTAAGTGAAATGCAAGTGAGAGCAACACTAAAACTCAGGCTGAGCCACTACAAGCTCTGTGTCGGGGAGCCGGTAGCGGTGATAACCGGTAGTGGGTCTAGCTCTGCTACGAGAGTCTACGACCTCTCAATAATAGAAGATATATATATAAATACAGCCTGTAGCCTGTGTGTCTCTCCCCACCCAATGTAACCACGCATATCATGACCATAACGTTTCATGCCCATGTCAAGCATGATCATAGCTAAATGCAACAAGTCATAAAGTATCTAAGAATATAATGACCATGTCCTGTATCCTATACAGAATCACCACGAATATCTCGGAAAAATCCTGTCTCATGAATAGTGTCAAGTGTCCTGGGTCATAGGGTACTTGATAAGACAAGTACGAGCATATAAAGTGTCACGGATGTCCATCTCTAGATGACCGTACCCAACACTGCGTACAGTGTCGGCACCCGACTGATAATCGGACGCTAAGTACGTCACACGGTCCTAGGTTAAGCATGTACAGTAATATATATAAAGCAAGGAAAATAGATAACTAAGCTGCAGAGTTTGGACAAGGTACACTTGCCTGATGTCCGAATACCAACAACTGTCCCTGTATCGGTGGATCCGGTAGGTACTACTCCAAAAGCTGTAATAAACATCACCACTAGTCTCAGAAGATGTCAAATAGCTAAAAATGCCTGTCCTTAAGTCCAATTTGGACACAGGGGCAAAAAGGTTATTTTCGGATTAAAACGGGGTCCACATGTGGGCCACTTTGCACCGAAAAGCGTGTCAGAGTCAAAGGTCTCCAAATTCCGCAAACTCAGTGTCTACAAGTCAGGAACGATGATACGAACCCAACGAAACTTCCAGAATTGGATTCCGATGAGCCGATCTCAAAATCACCCGTCAAGTGGAGCCTGTGGGCCCACGATACGTGATTTTGTCAACGTTCTCGGAATCGGACCAAACTTGGGTCACAGGACCAGCGTATTGCTACGAGTCCGATGGCACAAGTTTTGTCTCGATCCGACGTCCGTACACAAAGTTACAGCGTGTTCCAGAAAGGACGGATACTGGGTGTCGTCGGCGGATACGCGTTGATTCCGGGGTGCACACACCTCCGAATCGACTTCTGCAAAATCCTACACGACCGTATCAACGTCGCGCATGGTTCGGTAAAGACCGCGTGCGACCAAGTCGTCCTGATTGGCGGGGCGTACTCAGTTCCGGGGTGAAACAGGGTGTTATTTTTCCTGTTTTTGGATCGCGGTGTGCGATCACCACAAGACGCGATGCACCGAACGAGTTACACGGGCACAGAGAGGGTTATACAGTCTACGCATAGCAACTGACGAAAACTAATTCGGAGTTGCGAGGTGAAAGAAATTGGTACCTGTACAGGGCCCCGTGAGTTCTGTTCTTCAAGTGTCCGTGAGTCACTTCGATCCAGGATTCGTATCCTGGACGTGTCCGGGTTCTGCGGGGACGCTGCTGTGAATCACCAAGGCTACGAGAAGTCGGGGAACTCGACGCCGCAACACGTTCGGTCGGGGATACCGCGTGGCAGGCTCCGCTCGGTCTGGGAATTCGCACAGCGGGCGGGCTCAGTTCCGCCGGCGGGTGGGGCTGTTCCGATCGGTCGGGGACGCTGCTGCTGGAGCGGCGTGCACTGCGGCCGGTCGAGGGCTGCGCTACGGCAGACCAGAGTTGGTCGGCGCGAGGGTTCTCAGGCGGAGCGGGGTGCCGAGTCGACTACGGGGGAGAGCCGCCGGTCGGGGACGCTGGATTCGGGGGAGGGTACGGTCGGCTGAGCAACCCGGCGGAAGGCGGCGGCAATGATCGACTAGGGGAGTCAGCGGATGATGCTGGATGAGAGGGGTGACGGCACAGATCCCTAGGTCAACCTATAAAGCTGCTACAGTATACATGCGGGTAGGGTTCAGCCAACGGGTCGGGTTCTCGAAGGTGGTTTGGTTCGGCTTAGAAATCCAATAGCTCTTTTAAGCTTAAAACTCGTTTCCGAGGTCCAAATAATTCACCAAAAAATACTGTAGGTCCGGTTTTCTATGGTGCATCATAATTTATTATTTCCAGAATAATTTGACATCATTTGGTCACACTGAAAATTCTTTAAATCACAATCATCTTCGCCTTAAATTCCAGAAAATACCAAAATTCGTAATAACTCATCTTAAAAATATTCTCAAAAATTCAGGGTGTTTACATGCGCCAACCTTGTTTCTGTTAGTTTGTGCGCTAACCTTATTTCTATACGTAGTTTCTGTTAGTTTGTGTGCCAACCTTGTTTCTGTTAGTATGTGCGCCTAATTTTATTATGCGTTCCTTCCATTTTTACTTGGGATATTTCTTTGTGTATTATATAGTTGGATGTTGTGCTTTTAAAATTTAACACATGTTCTGACCCTCAAGATACCGTGAAAATTGTTGTGTATGATAAACCTATTGTATTTGGCATCGGGCAATCGAGTGTGAGTATTGTCCAATGTATCACGTGTCGCTGATACGATAAGTTTGCCAGTGATAACTCGTGAATAGCTCGTACTCGTAACTCATCATTTTAGGAAGTTCTCGAGTGTCCATGACTCAAGAACTTGAAATAATGATTAAATGAGATAAAATTTGACTAGATCATTGGGAGGAAAGAATATTGCGCTACCGGTTACCCCGATCTCTAAGGGCCCCATGAGGCATGGACTAACACCGCTAGACAAGGGCCCGATGACCTACCAAGTTTACCCATACCACGGTACATACAAGACTTTGTGATGTACCGTGGTAGTTATATGATTTGTTGCATAATATGGTTACAAGATCTGTGATGTGTTATGACACTACAAGTTATAGTTATTGAGCCACGGTTCATAATATTATGTATTTCAGTATATGTTCCAGTTATGTTTCAGTTTCTGTCTATATTAGAAGACAATTTACAAATAAGGCATGTTTACAAAAACCAGTTTATGTTTACCAAAATCAGTTTAGGCCTAAGTTATGTTGTGTTATGCTATCAGTTCTCTGCTTTAGTTCTTTATCCATCATTGTTGTGATGTGCACTACAAGTACTAGACAAGCGTACCCTGGCCATCCGTGTTGACTGCAGTTCCGGTGGTAGCGATATTCTTCAAAACATGCATTTGTTAGTAACTAGGTTTGTGATAACCCTAGTTAGTTAATTATAGCAAGCCGTAGGCATGTTTGGTCGTGATATGAATGTTTGTCTATTCATCTAGCTCGTCCTATTATATTCTATTATTTGTCGGCGCGTGGTTAGAGTGCAAAGTTATGCTCGGGTGAATTTCTGCAACCCCGGTTCTTGTTTGGTTTAAGAGTTGTGGTCCCAATCCAGAGTAGTTCCTATGTCCTTTTGCCGCTCGTCGCCTTATCTTTCTTTATAGTTAGTTTGTTATCAGTGTACCAATCATTATAGTTATTTTATCGAGACAAATACATTGGTACCGTACAAAGCTTGACCCGCATTTATTTAGTTATTTGTTTATCTTATTTCTGCTGATTGTGGTCTTGGTTAACACCTTGAGCTCCTTTGTGGTACTTATTGCATGAGGTTCTAACCCACTGGTTTTTTTTGGCCAGATTTACCCGAAGGGAACAAGTTCTGCTCATTTTTTTCACTTTTTGGTTGTATTTTTCGTTTTTGGTCATTTTTATCATTTTTTCGTTTTTGTCCTTTTTTATTTTTGGTCATTTTTTATCGTTTTTAATTTTTTATCGTTTTTTAACCTTTTTTTGTCGTTTTTGCGTTTTTAGTAACTTTTTTTATCCCATTTTTTGTCATTTTTTAACTTTTTTTGTTTTTGTCTTTTTTTTTTGTTTTTTGTCATTTTTTCATTTTTTTTCCCGTTTATGGTCGGGTTTTTTTTCATTTTTTTCGCGTTTGAACTATTTTTATTTGATTTTTTTTTCTTTTTTGTCGCTTTTGATCTTTTGGTCTTTTTTCGTTTTTTGTCTTTTTTTTCATTTTTAGTCGATCTTTTCCTTTTTTTTCATGTTTAGTTGTTTTTGGTCTTTTTTTTAGCAAAATGACAAAACTAATCATTTTTTCCTTTATTTATTTATTTATCTTTAAGTCTTAATTATTTTTCTTGTTTTTAATTTTTTTAATTTTTTTAATTTTTTTAATTTTTTTAATTTTTTTAATTTTTTTAATTTTTTTAATTTTTTTAATTTTTTTAATTTTTTTAATTTTGATATTTTTATTGATTTACTTTTAAATTTTATGTTATATATTTTTAAAAATTGTAAACTCCCTCGACCAGATTTCAGTAATTTAGGATTTATTTTAGCTAATTAGAATTTCTGTAACTTTTTAAAATTTATTTTGTTTACATATCCTATTGATTGTGCACCTATACTTCACACAATTAATTAGAGCATTACACTAGCTATTATTCCCAAACAAAATTTACATACCTGCCCTAAACATGTTAGACTATTTTCCAGAATTTTGTGCAACTCTCAGATGCTTTATTTTGAGCCTCGTTTGAGACGCACAAATATCGTTACAAAAGTCCGTATTTATTTCCTATTTTATTTCTTGCTCTTTACCCATCTCTGTACCCCTAGAGATTGAGGACCAACCTGCACCAGTTTTACCCAAACAAAAATACGATAATATTCTACTTTGAATGTACTACAATTAGTATATTGACACCGTAGTAAAATTATGGCCCTACCTGCCTCTAAATAATTAGAGAACACCGTGCGCAGTATTTATTAAATAATAAATACGATGACCCGTATCCCCAAGAAACCAAGCCCTGCCCCTGTCCAGACTCACCCCCACCCCCTCAGGACCCTCCCACAGCTTTTCTCTCTCAATTCTGAGCATTTTAGTATTTTCTGGGAACAGAGAATTTTATCAGACAAATTGTGTAATTACGCAAAATACAAAATTTGGGACCTATTTGTAATTTAGAAAATTTTAGGGGTTTTTATGCAAATTTCCAGTGTGAGGTGGCATCACCTCATTGGCTGGTGAATGTGGACCATCCACGTGTCATGTGGGACCCACAAATGGCTGCATAAATATCCCAAAAATCCAAAATTACCTAAAAGCCCATAAACTTCCACCTATTTACCAAACTGCCATTGCCCTAAACCCTATAAATACAGCCACTCCCCCCCCCCTCATTCCGACCTCACACCACCACCACCACGGTCACCCTCCGCCCACCGGACCACCGCCGAACCCGTCGCCACTTCCCTCCCCTTCCCTCCGACCACTGCCACCGCCTCCGCCGCCCAGAGCCCCCACAACATCATCCCGACCACCACCCCCATAACCGACTTCACCACCCGACCACCCCCAGCGCCACCCTCCGCCACCGTGAACCACCGCCACCACCACCACCCGACTCGCCACCACCTCCTCCACCGTCCCGACCGACCACCCCCACCGCCGCACGACCACCCCCACCGCCGCTAGCTCCGCCACAGCAACCCCCCCGACCCCCGACCACAGCACCGAGCCCCTCCGACCTCTTCAAACTACCGCCACAACCGCCTCTGACCTCCGCCACCCCCACCGGAGTATTCGCCGACGTCCCCTCCATCGAACCCCCACCCTGCACCGCCGCCGGCTGCGCCGCTGCCGCCGTTGTAAGCTGCCGCTGCAGCTGTCACTGCTAGCAGCCACTGCTGCTGTGGCCGTCGTCCCGGCCAGCCGCCGCCAGCTCCGCCGCCGTCCTCCCGCTGGCGGCAAGCCCAGTGGGTCCCCCACCTGTCAGGTATATACCCCCCCTTTCATGTACGTATACGTATAATTTTATGTATATGTATGTATATATGTATATATATGTTTATATATATATATTATATATTATAATATATAATATATATTATATTATTATATAATTATTTAATACTGTATATATACAGTATATATATGTATTATTATATACTGTATTATTATTATTATTATTATATATGTATATATATATATATACATTTATATATTTTTTTATGTATATATGTATGTATTTGTATATATGGTATTAATATTATATATATATATATATTATTATTATTATTATTATTATTATTATTATTATTATTATTATTATACATTATATAAATACAGTATAAAATATACTATTGTATATTTTATATGTATATTTTAATTTCTGTTATATATATATATATATATATATATATATATATATATATATATATATATATATATATATATATATATATATATATATATATATATATATATATATATATATATATATATATATATATATTTATAAATGCTTATAAATATTGTATCTAATAATTATATTATATAATTATATATACTAAGTATATATATATTGTAATATATATGTATATATATATTTTTCCTTTTTATTTTATATATATATGTATATTTACATTTCTGCACTTTTCATTTCTTTATATATATATATATATATATATATATATATATATATATATATATATATATATATATATATATGTATTATATACTATTATACTGGATATACAGTATATACAGTATATATATGTATTTACATTTCTGCATTTTTCTTTCTTTTATATATATATGTATATATAATATATTTAATAAATAGTGCTTGATAATACAGCATATATATATATATATGTATATTTACATTTCCTGCACAGTCTTTCTTTTTATTATATATATATATATATTTATTTATTTATTTATTTATTTATTTATATATATATATATATATAGAGAGAGAGAGAGAGAGAGAGAGAGAGAGAATAAGGGAGGTGAGGTGGCACCTCACTCTCAAAACAAGGGTGGCGGTGATATGGCACAATTTCAACCACACAAACGAGGGGAGGGGGTTAAGTGCAATTTATCAATTATGAAATGTGTGGCTGAGATTGTGCCACGTCACCGCCACCCTTGTTTTGAGAGTGAGGTGCCATCTCACCTCCCTTATTCTCTCTCTCTCTATATATATATATTATCTATATATAAATATGTACTATATAATATAATACTGGATAATACAGTATTTATATATGTATTTATTTCCTGCACTGTCTTTCAATTTATTATATATATATATATATATATATATATATATATATATATATATATATATATATATATATATATGAATAAATATACATTATCTATATATAATGTTATATATATTATATACTATATCTATATGTATATATATACTCTCTATATATATATGTGTATATCCTATATTATATATATTATCATATATGTATATAAGTATATAGATATACTTTATATTTTACCCATAATATTTACGAGACCTGTACTTTTTAAACAGAAAATATCTCCAGCACAGTCAGTGACCCCCTGTCACAAGGACCCTCAGTCTTGACAGTGGGATCAGGTGTCCAACACAATCAGGAAGTAGGCAAGTATACCTTGCCAAGTTACTGTTTAAACTCAGATGCTGTTATATGCTATATTTTCCTGAATTCATATAACTGTGAGTACCTTAGATTGCCTCAGGTACAGTCAACAGATACGTTGACTTGTAGAATAATTAACTTAGTCTTTTCAAGACCTACCAACATCTGTGAGGGTATCCTAATATCCTCTTAGACCCTATCACGGGAACACGCAACATGGTTACAATACATATTGGGATGCGAGCTGCGTATTTGATTAGCTACCAGTACGTGTGACACGCATCACGGCTTAGCACAATCAGGAAAACTCAGGAAAAGTACGACTTGGCATTTAGTTACATTGGACGGAAAAGATAACTAGTAGACGTATGGGACACCCCCTCCAAGAGTCTTTTATCCTTCGTACCATGCTCCTCGGAGATGGTCGATTGCAGAGCTACCCGTGTGTCTGGGGGCATATGACACATATACTAGCCAGTCAACACGATTGGTGAATTAAGTCAGCATATGTCAAACCTACACATTCCCATGCGTACTACAAGGTCTTTACTTGCATTTCACTTAGATGGTTAGCACCCTGTATTTATTTATTTATTCAGTATTTTCATTCCTGGCATGTTATTTTTCCTGTATCTTGTTATGTCCCACTGAGGACCTAGTTCCCTTCCAGATTTAGACGAGGCCTTCTATCCCACGGTGTATGTGTAACGTCCCACAACCGCACGGTGCGTTACGCTGAGTCGGATTGAATGAAACAAATGCGGGTTCCATTTGATTTGTTGGATTTTGGGAAGAAATATTGATTGAGTTGTTTCATGTGCAGATGGCTAGCGGGTTCGATGGAAATCAGGTGTTCGTTCAGAGCAGTACTGAGATAGCTGAGTTGGAATGATAATGCTATCTTCCTTAGTCCGATCGGTCGGATGATTTGTAGAGCACGGCCTGCTCGCACGGTCATACCAGTTGAGTAGATCGCGCTTGCATCGGACCACGGGTTCAAGGGATTGGCCTTATCGGCAGGACAGGATGCTTAACGGAGTCAAACATTGTGAGTGGGCTCTTTCCTTTCTCCTCTACTCCTTCATGCCTAATAATATGGAAAACACGTAAAAGGCTTGAACACTTGGGCTGAAATATTAGAAATTACTACACTGAGGCGTGCATAGAGTGTACGCCATTGGCTTGGTAGGATTATGGCTAGATTTGGTTTGTGTGTTGGATAGTTGAAGCTAGAGTCAGAATATTACACTTGAGGCAGTTGGTTGGATAATTGGGATTATGCTTGGACAGTTGGAATGATACATTGAGGCGTTGAGAATATCGAGAATTTGGGCGAACGAGCGTGCATCCGTGTACGAGTATCACTTGGTCACTTTGTCTTGCAAAGCGAGCAGTTGTGGTTCAAAACCGAACAACTGCATCGGCGCGGGCATTGTACCTCTTTTGGGGCATTGTGCCATATGATAGTTTGAGAAGGGTGTTGCACCATTGGGAACACTGTGTTGAGAAGAGGCATTGTGCCTATGGAAATACTTGGGATTTGGTGCCTTGGACAATATATTGGAAGAATGGTTATGGATGTGTTGGTTGGATTATTGGTGGAACGAGTCTAGGATCGCTTGGTGGGGCGAGAATGTTCGATCCTCTTGTCATACCTACTTGGTGTCTGCATGTCACGGACAACCTGTATTGCACAGGGTTTGGTCTCCTCGAACGGAAAGGCTCCGGGGCACCGGGACCGTTCGGCCATGGAGGAGACAATTGGGTAACGCGTCTTGGGCGCGGTGCCAGCGGTTGGAATCGATCCAGGTGGGTTAGCTACTTAGCGCTGTTTCGAGGAGAACCGCATTTGATCAGTCCGATCAAAGTCCTTTATGGCTTGGCCAGTGACTTCATATAGTATAGTGTTGGCTTACTTTTCTTTTGTTGGTTTGGCTTTCGCGTAGGCGCAGCCACCTTGCCTCGGCAAGAGTGTGTACTTTGGGATTGGATTGTAAGTGTTGGTTGAGGATGGATATTGAGGCTTGGTTGATGGTTCGATATGTTATCGTGTTGCTTGGACTTGAGCAGGACGGTTGCATGCTAGAATCCTTCGGGTTGCTTATATATAAACTGCTTGTCGTTTGGTTTGAGTTGAATGCTTGCATGCTTAAACTGCTTTACAGCTTTCCTTAACATGTCATCCATATGCCATGAAATGAATCTAGGATTCAAACTAGAAAGATCACCATATAACTGTTTGCATTCACTATTTTACTTAGTATCGGCTTAGGCGAGTGGGTTACCCCGCTCACCAGTACGGTTGTGTACTGACCCACGTTTGTGGGCATTATTTCAGGTACGCAGGCGTAGTGGCGCTGCTTGGATATACGAGGCATGATGTATGAACTGTAAGTACCTTTGTGGGCTAGAGAAAAGAGCAAGAGTATTTCATCTCCTTCGTGGCCTTGTCTTCGATGAGGCATTTCATTTGACCCTATCGTGAGCTTCGCTGCGTATTACTCTGATTGTGTGCTTGGTACACAATACTTGACTTCCGCTGCAACTTGGTTGTTTCAATGATAACATTTGGTGTTTGACAACATCGCCTTGTACGAGCGCAACTCCAGGCTCGTACGGCATCACGTCTCGATGAGAACGATGATCCTGCGGGAGAGCTGTAAACGTGGTGATTCACGTTCAGCGGGGACTATCGAGCTTGCGGGATATTGGGGCGTGACAAATTGGTATCAGAGCGCCTGGTTCATTTTCTCGGACTTGGTCCTTTGCTTCATCACAAACTCTAAATAGCTTCCGCGTGTCGTCTAGCTCTTGACTCTACTCGGTGCCGCATCGGATGTTTCATGCAATAAGTCTATTTATTGCTAGTTGTGGCTGCATATTATTCTTTGTTGGGTTGCCTTGGTTGGTTTTCGTAGGATCGCTTAGCCTCGTTAGGCGTTGTTGCATTCGTGCAGCAAGTTGGGTGGCGTTGTTGCATTTGTGCAACAAGTTGAGAGCTTTCGTTGGGTTGGCTTGGCTTGTCATTCTAGGAGTTCTGATTGCATCATTGGATCAATTGGTTGGCATGCAAGATTTGGTTATGCGGCTTATTTTGAGTAGAAGCATTTGATGAGAATGGATCGTTGTACGAGTTGCTCGTGTAGCGAATGTGTTGGATAGAAGTTGGAAGTTTGGCTGCGGCGCATCAGTTGAGCAGGTTTGAGTTTGGCTTGGGATTATCAGAATAGTTGGCACGAGTTGCTCGTACAACAAAGTGTGAAACCGTTGGGTATTGGGTTGGAATACTTGGAAAAGATCGTTGCACGAGTTGCTCGTGTAGCGAAAGTATCAGACGGTTTGAGAATAACTGAAAGCATCGAGAATGGAACCTTGCATGAGTTACCTAACGAGATTGATGGAAATAATAGGATGATTCAAGCATTGCCTGAGTTTTGTGTCAAACTCGAATTGGGAAAGGCATGATCACACATTTTGGATGGCTCGAACGGATCTTGGATCAATGCAAGAAAATTGTAATATGAGGAGCGACTCGATTCGGAGTGGTATATGGGATACCATATTGTGAGCAAGGCATTGTAAAATATTTTGGTTGGACATCAAATGGAAATTGCCTGAACGAACTCGGATATTGAGAATACATGTTGGTTGGTGCAAGTCGATTGTGTTGGAAAGAATGATAATGGAGCAAGCGATTGGTAAATTGAAGGATAGCGAGCACGGACTACGATTTTGGGCAACACATTTGAGATGTTGGTTGAGCAATGAAACACGATCTTGGCTTGGAGGGACAATACGATAGTTTCACACAAACTTGAAGGAATTTGGATATTGCTGCTCGAGAATTCGACTCTGGTTTAGCGAAAGTGGAATTTTGAGCAAGATGGTGCAACAAGCGTAGACGTATTCTCCGGAAGACGTGAACGGAATGTGGCAACAACGAATGGCAATGATTGTGGCGGACAGACTTTTGAAGATAGCTAAATGTGGGAGCAACGTCGGAATAAATCACTGTGTTGTTTGAGCAGGTTGGACGTGCATTGTAGAATGCGGCAAAGGGATAAGAATTGGAGCAAGTCTTTGGTTTCGAGAATCATTGCAAGTGGTAGTGCGAGTAGACGAATATGGCAGTTCGAAAATTTGATGGATTCAGGGCAGAACGACGGATTGATGGAAGACGGTTTCAACGAGCGCGGTTCTCGGATTCGGAAACTTTGCTCGGAGTAATGGTTGGGATTTTGATTCGGATTTGCAGATGAGATATAGCATGGTTCATAGTAACGGTCCATCGTGATGATTACAACTATCGAGCGTAGCTTCGGGACAGCTGACCCTAGCGACTTGCCCGCTGAATCGGATATGAATATGGTAGACCCATAGAACGACCCTTGAGGCGGCGTATTTGGGAATGCGTCGAGGGCAGATGTGAGCAATGAGATTTGGCCCATTGACTGAGTGTTGGATTGGAGAGATCCTTGGGATAGCCTTCAGCTGAAGATGCAGCCGGAAGACCGAAGCGATTGTGGGATTGGCCTAAGTCAACTGATGAGATTCAGAGTCACAGATTTTTGTAGATGGTATCGCCTCTGACTCATCGTGCTCTGGAAAAGAATAGCATTTATATGAATGGACGACTGTGGCGGCTCGTTCAAATCAAATCTTTGTGAATACTGGAAGGGACAGATGTGCCTCAGATTTACAAGATGCATCGGAACTTAGTCTGGGAAGCGTGCTCATTCGGAAGGAGAAGGTGATATTCTATGCTTCGAGGCAGTGGAAGCAGCGCGAAGAACTATTCCATGCGCAACCTAGGAATTGTGGCGAGTGTGTCCACGTTGAAATCGTGGCGACACTATCCCTTTGGCGTGGCGACGAGATCTTCGTGGATCACACGAACCTCAATATAGATGTTCACCCAGCGAGGTATTGAGATTGAGGAAGAGGTGTTTGGTTGAGCTGATGAGAGCAAAGTTGATATTTGGGTAAGTCGCCTAGCTAGGGTAGTATCATTTGAGTTGATCGTTCGGTGCATGAGATATATTTGGAGATATTGCTAGTGCGGATTCAGAAATAGTTGGATGGATTGAGTTGGAACACGAACTGATTGAGTCAGTAGAAAATCATCATATTGAGAATAGTGCTCAAGCGAACATGTTGGAATGAAAATGATGATTGGTTCAATTTGGGAGTAAAGAAATAGATGCCTCGGACATAAAGATACCCTTGTAACTTGTCCAAATTCGCTATCGCAAAGCTCGGCTGAAATGCATGTATTTCAGGGACGCCTTAAATATGTGTACGATCCAAAACTAAGCGATACAAAGAATTCATATTGATCTGCAAGGAGGATGTGGGAATAAAGAATTTGTACGAGCATTCAGCAGTGCGAGATATTAAGTTAGAATCGTGAATATGTGAATCGCCTAGAGCAGATCTTGGAATTTAATTATGGAAATGTGATAGAAATGAGTACCAGCACGGTTCATGGACGAACCTGATTCTAAGTGGTATATTATGTAACGCCCCACAACCGCACGGTGCGTTACGCTGAGTCGGATTGAATGAAACAAATGCTGGTTCCATTTGATTTGTTGGATTTTGGGAAGAAGTATTGATTGAGTTGATTCATGTGCAGATGGCTAGCGGGTTCGATGGAAATCAGGTGTTCGTTCAGAGCAGTACTGAGATAGCTAAGTTGGAATGATAATGCCATCTTCCTTAGTCCGATCGGTCGGATGATTTGTAGAGCACGGCCTGCTCGCACGGTCATACCAGTTGAGTAGATCGCGCTTGCATCGGACCACGGGTTCAAGGGATTGGCCTTATCGGCAGGACAGGATGCTTAACGGAGTCAAACATTGTGAGTGGGCTCTTTCCCTTCTCCTCTACTCCTTCATGCCTAATAATATGGAAAACTCGTAAAAGGCTTGAACATTTGGGCTGAAACATTGAAAATTACTACACTGAGGCGTGCATAGAGTGTACGCCATTGGCTTGGTAGGATTGTGGCTTGATTTGGTTTGTGCGTTGGATAGTTGGAGCTAGAGTCATAATATTATACTTGAGGCAGTTGGTTGGATAATTGGGATTATGCTTGGACAGTTGGAATGATACATTGAGGCGTTGAGAATATCGAGAATTTGGGCGAGCGAGCGTGCATCCGTGTACGAGTATCACTTGGTCGCTTTGTCTTGCAAAGCGAGCAGTTGTGGTTCGAAACCGAACAACTACATCGGCGCGGGCATTGTGCCTCTTTTGGGGCATTGTGCCATGGGATAGTTTGAGAAGGGTGTTGCACCATTGGGAACACTGTGTTGAGAAGAGGCATTGTGCCTATGGAAATACTTGGGATTTGGTACCTTGGGCAATATATTGGAAGAATGGTTATGGATGTGTTGGTTAGATTATTGGTGGAACGAGTCTAGGATCGCTTGGTGGGGCGAGAATGTTCGATCCTTTCGTCATACCTACTTGGTGTCTGCATGTCACGGACAACCTGTATTGCACAGGATTTGGTCTCCTCGAACGGGAAGGCTCCGGGGCACCGGGACCGTTCGGCCATGGAGGAGACAACTGGGTAACGCGTCTTGGGCGCGGTGCCAGCGATTGGAATCGATCCAGGTGGGTTAGCTACTTAGCGCTGTTTCGAGGAGAACCGCATTTGATCAGTCCGATCAAAGTCCTTTATGGCTTGGCCAGTGACTTCATATAGTATAGTGTTGGCTTACTTTTCTTTTGTTGGTTTGGCTTTCGCGTAGGCGCAGCCACCTTGCCTCGGCAAGAGTGTGCACTTTGGTATTGGATTGTAAGTGTTGGTTGAGGATGGATATTGAGGCTTGGTTGATGGTTCGATATGTTATCGTGTTGCTTGGACTTGAGCAGGACGGTTGCATGCTAGAATCCTTCGGGTTGCTTATATATAAACTGCTTGTCGTTTGGTTTAAGTTGAATGCTTGTATGCTTAAACTGCTTTACAGCTTTCCTTAACATGTCATCCATATGCCATGAAATGAATCTAGGATTCAAACTAGAAAGATCACCATATAACTGTTTGTATTCACTATTTTACTTAGTGTCGGCTTAGGCGAGTGGGTTACCCCGCTCACCAGTACGGTTGTGTACTGACCCACGTTTGTGGGCATTATTTTAGGTACGCAGGCGTAGTGGCGTTGCTTGGATATACGAGGCATGATGTATGAACTGTAAGTACCTTTGTGGGCTAGAGAAAAGAGCAAGAGTATTTCATCGCCTTCGTGCCTTGTCTTCGATGAGGCATTTCATTTGACCCTATCGTGAGCTTCGCTACGTATTACTCTGATTGTGTGCTTGGTACACAATACTTGACTTCCGCTGTAACTTGGTTGTTTCAATGATAACATTTGGTGTTTGACAACATCGCCTTGTACGATCGCAACTCCAGGCTCGTACGGCATCACGTCTCGATGAGAACGATGGTCCTGTGGGAGAGCTGTAAACGTGGTGATTCACGTTCAGCGGGGACTATCGAGCTTGCGGGATATTGGGGCGTGACAGCATGGTCCAGGACAGGAGACTAGGCATGCCACCGAGGAAGAACTAGAAGAGACACCATCAGAATCTACCTGATTCTAGGAGATGCTCTCTTGGTGATGGAGATATTTTGCTAGATAGACGATACTCAGTCTATCCTGTTTTCTGTATTATTAGTATATTTTGTAGTGGGTTTGTTCCCACAAGATGTGTATTATAACATTTTTAGACTCAGCATTATATATATTCAGCACTATTTTCTGACATTTTTGTGGATGAGATAGACTTGCCTGTACTAGACTTGTAGTATTTTAGGACAGCGTAGCACGTTCCTTTGGGCCCATAAAAATGGATTAAATCCTTAGTGACGTGTCAGCTGGCCAATGCCACGTGGCCTAGTTCCTTACATTTTGGGACTGGGGCGTGACATGGTTTTAGTGGTGGCCCATGCAGGTCTAGTTTATTGCTAGTGGTATGATGACATGCCCAGGAAGCCTGCTATAGGATAGAAATAATAGGACTCATCCACTCTGACTTTATTCATAAATTTTTTTGCATCTTGCTTGATTATCAATCATTATTCCTTGTACTTTTTCTAATTATTCTATTTTCTTCAGAAATATGGACATACCCGGAGGACATGCGATTGATGGGGCTGACCCAGCAACAGACCCCTCGCCCGATGTCCAGGGAACCCCATCCACCCCGAGAGACCCATCCCCGAGAAGGATGCTGGTCTACCCAATGACTCCATACCTTCCCCAGAATCTTGCCCAGACAGGAACACCAGCCCAGCATGAAGGGCAAACCCCCCAGGCAGAGAGACCACTGCCTCCACCTCCCGCCTTCCCTGCCCAGATGCCGCAGCTTGAGGGACAAACTCAAATGTTCCAGTTCCTCCAAGCTATGATGCAAACTCAGTGGCAGCAGACTGAAGCCCTGAGACAATCTCAGTGGCAACAGACTGAGGCCTTGAGACAGACGTTGATGACAGTCTTGGAAAGAACGACTGCCCCAGCACCAGCACCTGTCCAACCAGTGGGCACAGTCCGAGGTTTCCGACAGATGAGCCCGAGAACCTTTAAGGGCAGCGAATCCCCAGAGGAGATCTCAGATTGGATCTCCAATACAGAAATATTGCTAGAAGGCTCGCAACTTACCCCCGACCTATGGATGACCGCCGTAAGAGCTCAACTCTTAGGCAATGCCTATTACTGGTGGGAATCCATAGAGCGTAGCATCGGCAAAGATCAGACTTGGGAACAATTCTTGGAACATTTCAATGCCAAGTACTTCCCTGCAACAGTCCAAAATGCCCTATACTCCCAGTTCCTGCACCTGGAACAAGGGAACATAACTGTTGACGCCTACGATGCGGAGTTCAGCAGACTAAGTCGATTCGGTACCATCTTGATACCGAATGAGCTGGAGAAGGCCAAAAGATTCTACCACGGCCTCACCTGCGAGCTCCAGAGGTATACGACAATGCAGTCAAGGATCTCCTACGAGGAGGTTCTTACAGAAGCGAGGGTGCAAGAAGCTATTGGCCGAGGAGCTAGACGCTCTAATCCAACCTTCCCGGCCAAAAACCAGCAAGGAGCAGGAGGCCCTATCCGTCGTCCACAAAATCAGACGCAGCAGACGACGGGGCCTTTCCAGAAGAAGGAGCTCCCGACTTGTCACTATTGTGGCAAGAAGGGACATTATATCAAAGACTGCAGAAAGAAGAACGGGCTATGCATGATTTGTGGAGCTAGCCAACACATGGCGAGGGACTGCCCGCAACACAGAGATGCAGTACCTCAGAATGGGCAAAAATCAGGAACACCTGCCCAGAAGATGCTACCCTCCACATCAGAAGGATATCAGAAGGGAGCACCCCTGGCCACTCAGGAGAGCCAGTTCAAAGCCAGACAGCAATTCGGAGGACAAAGGCACGGGCAAGCCTTTGCTTTAGCTGCAGTTGCCGAAGAACCCGAAGGAGAAACCATCGCAGGTACCATTTTAGTTGCATCATTACCTGCAACCGTATTATTTGATTCCGGCGCTACCCTGTCATTCATATCTAGTAGTTTCGTAGCCATGCACAAACTAGTCACTTTCCCGCTACCCAAGTGCTGGAAAATTCTTACCGGAGGAGGTATTATTCCAGTTACCAACATTATTGAAACATGCCCGGTAGTTGTTTGTAGTAGAGAGTTAAGAGCGCAATTTTTGGTACTCCCAATGCCAAATTTCGACCTCGTCTTAGGCATGGACTGGTTAATCCAGAATAATGCTATCCTAGACTGCCGAAAAGGCAGTATCATCTTTAGACCACTAGGACACCCGGAGTTCGAATACGTACGAGGTACCATCGAGCAAGGAGTAGGCCAGACTCCTAGAGCTTACATGGCAATGGAGATAGAACCCCCAGCACTCGTTGCAGAATTCGAAGACGTATTCCCGGAGGAATTGCTAGGCCTACCGCCTGACAGAGAAGTAGAGTTCACTATTGAGCTGATACCCGAAGCTGCACCGGTATCCTCAAATGTGTACCGACTGGCGAAGAAGGAGCTTGACGAACTGAAGCTACAACTTGAAGAATTGCAAATCAAGGGATTTGTTCATCCTAGTGCATCACCCTGGGGAGCACCAGTGTTGTTTGTACCCAAGAAGGACGGAACATATCAGATGTGTATTGATTACAGAGCCCTCAACGCTTTGATAATCAAAAACAAGTACCCCTTGCCACGGATCGATGACCTGTTCGATCAACTGACGGGAGTTGTGGTATTCTCAAAGATAGACTTAAGATCTGGCTATCATCAAGTCAAAGTACGGCGAGAAGACATTCCAAAGACAGCATTCAGGACTCGCTATGGTCATTACGAGTTTCTGGTGATGCCTTTTGGACTGACTAATGCACCAGTCGTATTCATGAACCTGATGAACAGAGTATTCCACCAATATCTGGACCAGTTCGTGGTAGTCTTCATCGACGACATCTTGGTGTATTCAAAAAGCCATGAGGAGCACGAAGAGCACTTGAGACTAGTGCTAGAGACGCTGAGACGTGAGAGCCTTTATGCTAAACTAAGCAAGTGCGAGTTATTCCTTGATCGTGTCACTTTTCTGGGACACGTGATCACAGGAGAAGGCATCTCGGTGGACCCAGCAAAGATCTCATCTGTCGAAACGTGGCCAACTTCGACCAACGTTTCAGAGGTGAGAAGCTTTCTAGGACTTGCCGGATATTATCGGAGGTTCGTAGAAAACTTTGCAAGAATCGCGGAGCCAATTACCCGACTTACCCGCAAGGATCAGGAATTCATCTGGTCTGAGGAATGCCAGACAGCTTTCGACGAGTTGAAGAAGCGTCTGACTACTGCCCCCATCTTGACCATACCATCTGGATCCGGAGGTTTCGTAATCTATAGCGATGCATCCGAAAAAGGATTGGGTTGCGTCTTAATGCAACATGGGAAGGTTGTAGCTTATGCCTCAAGACAACTGAGGACTCATGAGAAGAATTACCCCACTCACGACCTGGAGCTTGCCGCAGTCATCTTCGCCCTGAAGCTATGGAGACATTATCTATACGGCGAACGAGTGGAGATATTCACCGATCACAAGAGCCTGAAATACGTCTACACTCAGAAGGACCTAAACCTGAGACAAAGACGATGGCTCGAAGTGATGACGGATTTCGAGATCGATCTGTAGTACCATCCAGGAAAGGCTAATGTAGTAGCTGATGCACTAAGCAGAAGACCCTCGGCATTTTTTATGATCACCCAACCAGGTCTATTGAGAGATCTAGAAAAGTTGGGAATAAAGGTCGTTATGCCAATAATTGACGGCCAATTATCAAACTACCAGCTACAATCAACATTGGTCGAAAGAATCAAAGCTGCTCTACCAGCAGATGCAAGATTTCAGAGGCTTCGCCAAAGAACAGAGGATGGAATCCAGACAGGATGTCGCATACACGAAGATGGGATCCTAAGATGTGGAGAACGTCTTTATGTTCCAAATGGAGAACTTCGTGAGGAGCTGATGTCAGAAGCTCACAGCTCAACATACTCTATACATCCTGGAGGCACAAAGATGTACAGAGATCTACGATAATACTACTGGTGGCATGGAATGAAGCGAGAGATAGCACGCTTTATGGCAAAGTGCCTGGTGTATCAGCAAGTCAAGGCTGAACATCAGAGATCAGCAGGTCTGCTTTAACCCCTCCCAATACCCGAGTGGAAATGGGAACACATTACGATGGACATTGTTACGGGCTTCCCAAGAAGTCCCAGTGGTCGTAATGCTGTATGGGTGATCGTAGACAGACTCACAAAGGCTGCTAATTTCCTACCTTTCCGAGTCGGACAATCTACCGAAGTCTTGGCGGACATGTACATGAAGGAGATAGTGCGTCTGCATGAAGTACCAGTCAGCATAGTGTCTGACAGAGATACGAGGTTTACATCTTACTTTTGGCGAAGTATGCAAGAAAGTCTTGGTACCCGCCTTAAGTTCAGCACCTCGTACCACCCGCAGACAGATGGCCAATCAGAGCGCACCATCCAGACACTTGAAGATATGCTGAGAGCCTGCATGCTTGATTTCAGCGGATCATGGAAGATCATTTGCACCTGGTGGAATTTTCCTACAACAATAGCTATCAAGTGAGCATTCAAATGGCTCCCTTTGAAGCATTATATGGCAGGAAATATCGTTCCCCAGTATGCTGGAGCGATGTTGGCGAAAGACAGATCTTGGGACCAAAATTGGTTGTTCGTACGGTGGAGAAAGTAAAGAAGATACAAGGACACCTACGAGCTGCACAAGACAGACAGAAGCACTGGGCCAATGTTCATCGACGACCTCTAGAGTTCCAAGTGGAAGAGCATGTATTCTTGAAAATCTCAACCACTCGAGGTACTATCAGATTTGGAGGAAGAGGAAAACTGAGTCCAAGGTACATTGGACCCTTCAATGTATTAGAACGCATCGGAGAAGTAGCCTATACACTAGCTCTACCTCAGACCCTGGAAGGAGTACATGACGTCTTCCACGTATCTCAGCTGAGGAGATACATTCCAGACCCAAGTCATATACTGGACCATTCAGAGATCACCGTCGGCCCAAGCCTATCGTACCAGGAGGAGCCCGTAGAGATCCTAGATCGTAGCGAGAAGGTGTTGCGAGGCCAGACTATCCCTCTAGTTCGTGTTGCATGGAGACATCATGCACCAGGTGAATCAACCTAGGAACGAGAAGAGGATATTCGACAGCGTTTCCCCCATCTATTTCCAAACCAGGGTATGTCCTAATATTTCAAATCAATCTTTCATTCTCATCATATGTCTGTTTTTATTTCGAGGACGAAATATTCTAAAGAGGGTAGATTGTAAACTCCCTCGACCAGATTTCAGTAATTTAGGATTTATTTTAGCTAATTAGAATTTCTGTAACTTTTTAAAATTTATTTTGTTTACATATCCTATTGATTGTGCACCTATACTTCACACAATTAATTAGAGCATTACACTAGCTATTATTCCCAAACAAAATTCACATACCTACCCTAAACATGTTAGACTATTTTCCAGAATTTTGTGCAACTCTCAGATGCTTTATTTTGAGCCTCGTTTGAGACGCACAAATATCGTTACAAAAGTCCGTATTTATTTTCTATTTTATTTCTTGCTCTTTACCCATCTCTGTACCCCTAGAGATTGAGGACCAACCTGCACCAGTTTTGCCCAAACAAAAATACGATAATATTTTACTTTGAATGTACTACAATTAGTATATTGACACCGTAGTAAAATTATGGCCCTACCTGCCTCTAAATAATTAGAGAACACCGTGCGCAGTATTTATTAAATAATAAATACGATGACCCGTATCCCCAAGAAACCAAGCCCTGCCCCTGCCCAGACTCACCCCCACCCCCTCAGGACCCTCCCACAGCTTTTTCCTCTTAATTCTGAGCATTTTAGTATTTTCTGGGAACAGAAAATTTTATCAGACAAATTGCATAATTACGCAAAATACCAAATTTGGGACCTATTTGTAATTTAAGAAATTTCAGGAGTTTTTATGCAAATTTCTAGTGTGAGGTGGCATCACCTCATTGGCTGGTGAATGTGGACCGTCCACGTGTCATGTGGGACCCACAAATGGCTGCATAAATATCCCAAAAACCCAAAATTACCTAAAAGCCCCTAAACTTCCACCTATTTACCAAACTGCCATTGCCCTAAACCCTATAAATACAGCCACTCCCCCCCCCCTCATTCCGACCTCACACCACCACCACCACGGTCACCCTCCGCCCACCGGACCACGGCCGAACCCGTCGCCACTTCCCTCCCCTTCCCTCCGACCACTGACACCCCCCTCCGGCCACCGCCTCCGCCGCCCAGAGCCCCCACAACATCATCCCGACCACCACCCCCACAACTGACTTCACCACCCGACCACCCCCAGCGCCACCCTCCGCCACCGTGAACCACCGCCACCACCACCACCCGACTCGTCACCACCTCCTCCACCGTCCCGACCGACTCCCACCGCCCCACGACCACCCCCACCGTCGCTAGCTCCGCCACAGCAACCCCCCCGACCCCCGACCACAGCACCGAGCCCCCCCCCCCGACCTCTTCAAACTACCGCCACCACCGCCTCTGACCTCCGCCACCCCCACCGGAGTATTCGCCGACGTCCCCTCCGTCGAACCCCCACCCTACACCGCCGCCGGCTGCGCCGCTACCCGCCGCTGCAAGCTGCCGCTGCTGCTGTCACTGCTAGCAGCCACTGCTGCTGTGGCCGCCGTCCCGGCCAGCCGCCGCCCGCTCCACCGCCGTCCTCCCGCCGGCTGCAAGCCCAGTGGGTTCCCCACCTGTCAGGTATATACCCCCCCTTCATGTACGTATACGTATAATTTTATGTATATGTATGTATATATGTATATATATATGTATATATATGTTTATATATATATATTATATATTATAATATATATTATATATTATATTATTATATAATTATTTAATATTGTATATATACAGTATATATATGTATTATTATATACTGTATTATTATTATTATTATTATTATATATGTATATATATATTATACATGTATATTTTTTTTATGTATATATATATATATGTATTTGTATATATGGTATTAATATATATTATATATATATATATTATTATTATTATACAGTATAAAATATACTATTGTATATTTTATATGTATATTTTTAATTTCTGTTATATATATATATATATATATATATATATATATATATAAATGTTTATATATATTGTATCTAATAATTATATTATATAATTACATATACTAAGTATATATATATATTGTAATATATATGTATATATATATATTTCCTTTTTCTTTTATATATATATGTATATTTACATTTCTGCACTTTTTATTTCTTTATATATATATATATATATATATATATATGTGTGTGTGTGTGTATTATATACTATTATACTGGATATACAGTATATATATGTATTTATATTTCTGCATTTTTCTTTCTTTTATATATATATGTATATATAATATATTTAATAAATAGTGCTGGATAATACAGCATATATATATATGTATATTTACATTTCCTACACAATCTTTCTTTTTATTATATATATATGTATATATATATATATGTATATATATATATATATATATATATATATATATATATATATATATATATATATATATATATATATATATATATATATATTATCTATATTATCTATATATAAATATGTACTATATAATATAATACTGGATAATACAGTATTTATATATGTATTTATTTCCTGCACTGTCTTTCAATTTATTATTATATATATATATATATATATATATATATATATATATATATATATATATATATATATATATATATATATATATATATATATATATATATGAATAAATATACATTATCTATATATAATGTTATATATATTATATACTATATCTATATGTATATATATACTCTATATATATATATATGTGTGTATCCTATATTATATATATTGTCATATATGTATATAAGTATATATATATACTTTATATTTTACCCATAATATTTACGAGACCTGTACTTTTTAAACAGAAAACATCTCCAGCACAGTCAGTGACCCCCTGTCACAAGGACCCTCAGTCTTGACAGTGGGATCAGGTGTCCAACACAATCAGGAAGTAGGCAAGTATACCTTGCCAAGTTACTGTTTAAACTCAGATGTTGTTATATGCTATGTTTTTCCTGAATTCATATAACTGTGAGTACCTGAGATTGCCTCAGGTACAGTCAACAGATACGTTGACTTGTAGAATAATTAACTTAGTCTTTTCAAGACCTACCAACATCTGTGAGGGTATCCTAATATCCTCCTAGACCCTATCACGGGAACACGCAACATGGTTGCAATACATATTGGGATGCGAGCTGCGTATTTGATTAGCTACCAGTACGTGTGACACGCATCACGGCTTAGCACAATCAGGAAAACTCAGGAAAAGTACGACTTGGCATTTAGTTACATTGGACGGGAAAGATAACTAGTAGACGTACGGGACACCCCCTCCATGAGTCTTTTATCCTTCGTACCATGCTCCTCGGAGATGGTCGATTGCAGAGCTACCCGTGTGTCCGGGGGCATATGACACATATACTAGCCAGTCAACACGATTGGTGAATTAAGTCAACATATGTCAAACCTACACATTCCCATGCGTACTACAAGGTCTTTACTTGCATTTCACTTAGATGGTTAGCACCCTGTATTTATTTATTTATTCAGTATTTTCATTCCTGGCATGTTATTTTTCCTGTATCTTGTTATGTCCCACTGAGGACCTGGTTCCCTTCCAGATTTAGACGAGGCCTTCTATCCCACGGTGTATGGTCCAGGACAGGAGACTAGGCATGCCACCGAGGAAGAACTAGAAGAGACACCATCAGAATCTACCTGATTCTAGGAGATGCTCTCTTGGCGATGGAGATGTTTTGCTAGATAGACGATACTCAGTCTATCCTGTTTTCTGTATTATTAGTATATTTTGTAGTGGGTTTGTTCCCACAAGATGTGTATTATGACATTTTCAGACTCAACATTATATATATATTCAGCACTATTTCCTGACATTTCTGTGGATGAGATAGACTTGCCAGTACTAGACTTGTAGTATTTTAGGACAGCGTAGCACGTTCCTTTGGGCCCATAAAAATGGATTAAACCCTTAGTGACGTGTCAGCTGGCCAATATCACGTGGCCTAGTTTCTTACATTTTGGGACTGGGGCGTGACAAAAATATTACATTACAAACTCAATTACATTACATGTTAGATAAAACATATGAATGCAATTGACATTACATTGCATGGTTTGATTACATTTTTCAACCAAACATGGTAATGTAATTGTAATTCTATTATGTTACAAACTCAATTCTATTACGATTACGATTACATTACAGTGAACCAAACACAACACAATTACGTCATACAATCCATGTAATCACGATTACGTTACAACTTAAAGATGTATTTGGTATACTATATAGCTGAAAATAAAAAAAATAAAAAAAATGAAAAAGACAAAAAAAAAAACAAAGGAAAAAGAAACCCGAAATAAAAAAGCAAAAAAGAAGAAGAATAATAAAATAAATAAATAAATAAATAAAACGAAACAAAGGAAAAAAAACTACAAAAAAGAATCTAAACATAAAAATACAAGGGCTAAATAGAAAAAGAAAAAAAAAGGCTACGTGTCATATTCCTATTACAAGTTCTTATCTTGAGTTCTTATTTGAGTTTCTGTAATCGAACTGAGAAATAAGAGGGATAGGGAATGGGATGAAAACGAGAGAAAGAAATTAGCAGCTATAGAAATTGAAAAATAAGGAGAAAAGAGCAGCTATAGAGATTGAAAAATAAGAGAACAAAACAGTCTTTTAGGATTTGCTTGAGAGAAAAAAAGAAGAAGAAGAAGAAGAAGAAAGCAAAGTTAAGTGGGGGTAAGTGAAGAGAAGTTAAGTGAGGGAGAGGTGTCGATACATATAATCTTGTTTGGATTGAAGGAAGAGTTAAGTGAGGTGTATTTAATAACTCTAGTTTAAATTGAAGGTTTTGAGTGTGAGAACGATTAATAAAAATATAATAGGTACAAAAAATCCTTTTACATATCACATAAAATTGTATTTGTTTGGGTTGGCAATTAAAACTTGTCAAAAATATCTTCACAAATATGCTTCCTATATAAAGAAAATAACTAGAATCATACACAATAAAATTAAGTAACATAAACATTATAACATTCTACCGTTTAGAAGTAAGTCAAGTTCATATCATCACAACTATCTAAAATCAAACACAATAAAGACGATGAGTAATAAGATAAAGCAAGAAGAGACGACGTACATGTACGACAACAGGTTGAAAGACACGAACATCGGGTTCAAAGAAAGAAAAATGAAAAAGTTCATGATATTTTATAGGACAAATAATGAGATATTTATTACTTTTTAAACAAAATCTCTCACTTTTTATCGTTAATCTCCGATTTGGGGTTTGAACAAATAGACAAAAGAAGGCTAAATAAATCCTTACTTAACCCTCTACAACTCTCCCTCCTAAACATCCACCCTCAAACCAAGCACATTTTTTTTTTCACTTACTTATCTTCGCTCCACTTAACTCTCTTCACCCTCAATCCAAGCAGACAAGACCCTTAGTTGTTTCTTATGGGCACCACACACTTCTTTCTTCTTTCTTCTTTTTTCCAACTCTAAATCCTAAATCTTCTACACAATCAAGATAAAACTTCATCAATTGAAACTAGATTTTTTTTTTTATAGATTTTTTGTTTAGATTCTTAGATTTTATGTGTAATATATATTTTATTATAGTTTCATAGTAGAAAGTCCACTGAAGTACTATTCTTAAAGTTTCAAACTACATTAATAAATGTTCGAAACTTCAGAACAGAATCACATTTGAAACGATGGAAGAATGCTAAAATTTTCAGTCCTGTAATTGTCATAACTGTCAAAAAAATTGGTAGTTCTTGTGTATAGACAGAACCGTCAAAATTTTGGTAATATTAAAAGTAGAGAATTATGATTACAAGATTACCAAATTTTTGACAATATATATCACAGAACTGTCAAAATTTTGATATTTTTGTAGTTATAATTCTGTCTTTAAAATACTCATAGTCTTAATTTGTTACCCTCAATAGAAAATTTTGGATTAGTTTGGAGAATAAAAAATTAAAAACGTGTGTGTCGCACTCAAGAGTATTTTAGGGTACCGGTACCAACACGGTCACTTCTTTCACCGACTCCTGACCTCTAACAAAAAAGACTTTTTCACGGCTCCACTCACCTGTCTATGTGAAACATTCTTATGAACGTGCTTCACAAATTTCCCAAAAACAGATCGAAAATTCATTGGAAGAAGTTCAATTTCCACTAAGAGGAGTTATTAACTCCACAAATAATGTGATTGAAAATTATGAGATATTAAATTAATACTAAGAATCTGGAGAATCAGAAGATTTGCACGATTGTCTTCTTAAAGGTGTTATCAGACATGTTCGCACCAAACATAAAGTTAGGCCGCTGTTTTAAGATTTTTTTTTTTTCACTTTCCAGCACAACGCACGAGATCTAACATAACGTTCAAAAATTTTGTGCACACTGCATTGTATTTCTTTAGACACACAGTCTTCCAACTCTTACCATTTATAAATGAAAGAAATAATACGCTACCGTGACTCGATCCACTAACCTTCTACCAACCAACCGGGATCTTATACCTCTTTTCGGTAACCACAAATCACTCAAGCTCGGTGGCCGCAGTTTTAAGATTCAATGGCAGAAAAAAAAAACGCAAGTAAAAGAGCCAAATTCTAAGTTTTACCATGCATTTTTTTTTTTTTTTGTAATTGAGCACTCTTCTTGTTCATGTTTGTAGTCTCATAAATTTCAGAAACATCCTGCTGCCAACTTAGCCTGCTCAAAAAAGAAACGGAGATTCAACTTCATCTCAACTCTACTTTACAAAAGAGTGGTTCCCAACCAAATATTTGAAGCATTTTCCAGCAAGAACAGTTCTGCGTGACCATTGAGTAAATCTAAACGATTCACTGTGTCTGTGTTTGGTAAAAACAAACAAAAGAAGTCGGTGTAAGTGCAACAATTCATGTGACTGCATGCTTTACCAAAAACACCACCAGTGGTACAGCATTTTACAACGGAACTGTCGAACACAAAATGAACATGTGGGAGCCGAGAGCAATTTATATAGTAAAACGACATTGGAAGTCTGACATGAAACTCAAAGGGGAGTACAAATCCACTAGTCTAGCATTCAATCTGAAATTACTTCGGATCAGAAACAGCAAGCTATAAAAAAAATTGAGATGTCAACAGTCCTTGAATATAGCAATTAACTAAGTGTTTCTGAAACATGGCATCAAAATCAAGTTTCCTTAGAAGGTGCCTTCTTTGCAGCCTCTGCTGCTGCTTTCTCTGCCTCGATGTCCGCAACAATCGCATCAATTTCAGCTTCCTCGAGTTGCCTAAGACCTTCTTTTGTCATCACAGCGATTTCAATGTTCTTCCCACCACTCTCGACGACCTAAAAGAAAAGACATCAGCTGCAATATTACTTTGGCATACCCAGAAATAGAGAGAATTGAATTCTTTTACTTCGTAGGAAATTTATATTTTTTAAAATGGCTACGAGCAGGGTCCTTTCATGGTGGCCTTGCACCTGTACATTTTTGCAGTTGCAGGTGTAAAGCTGACACTTGCATTTTTTTGAACTATTAAAGAACTAGCAAATGAAAAGTCTAATTGTGAATCAAAATATCATCTGGATTTACTATGTAAGCTACAAAAAAACGTAAACCCTACCAGATCAGCACTATCCCAATTCCTACTGTTCTTTCAAGGTACCAACACATCACCAATTCATCTGCTTGAGATGCTTCTTTTCATCTCTCCTTCCCACGCCCTACCCCCCCCCCCCCCCCCCCTCTTCTCTCTCTCTCTCTCTCTCTCTCTTAGGTGATATTTATTAGCACGATACAGGGAACTGAAACAAGTGAATGAGGGATATGCTGATTGTATTGGATGATGCAAGGAATTTAGGTCTCTGGAACCCATTGTATTGGATGTAGTGAATACGACTGCCCTTTCCATTGAATACAACCCCGCTTATAGGCACATTACAGCTCAACTAACAATATTTATCATTTGATCTACGTGAGAAAGTCCATTCAGGTTATTCCTAATTATTAGAGGACACAGACTGTCTCATTTATACACAAACACGGAGATGGCACGAGGCACGGCAAGCCAACTATCCAAAATCTAGACACGAGGACGGTGATGTATATGGGTATCTCATAACTGTACATTTCTTCGATATATCTTTGTATTATGTGTATCTTGTAACAAAGGATAGGATTTTTTTTGTCAATGTTACAGAGGACAAGGCCCTTTCTACAGCTGCATGGAAAGAAAATGATTCAAATAGCCAACAACATTTTTTTTGGGATATAGGATGTGTTGTTCCTATTGTTGTATCTTTGTAATTATACATTAAGAGTAGAACAACTCTCGCAATACATATTTTTAACATGAATATTTATTGTTTGTTGAGTTTGTGTTTGGATATTAAGGATCTTAATAAGTGTAAAAATGGATTAGCCTATTAAGATCTCATCATAGTATTTGCTAGCTAGGGACAATATTTTGCACCTTAGGAATACTTCCGATTCACATGAAGCAAAAGTGTTGGACACAAAGGGAATGGCAAACTTTAGTAGGAAGAAGTATCCTACATAATCATACTGCTATTCTTATTTGAAAACACAAAAAGGTGGGGAGGGGTAGAGAGAGAGAAGGGAGAAAGAGAGAGAGGGGTGGGGGTGGGGGAGCTCTTACAAGTGTTGTTCTCCTTCATTCTTCCACTTAACCCCAACTAACACTTCTAGCAATACTAAGTGCTTCAATTAGTTTCAATACCTTGAATTACAACCTAGGAAGCATTGACACTCCAGTAAATGTGGGCCGTGTCATGTCGGACACAACTTGGACACTCTAAAATACACTAGGACACTGCAAAGTACATGATGTGTCCTTATTGTGTTTCCTATCCTTGCAACATGATTTACATCCATATACAACCAACTAAAAACAAGAAAAACTGGGATTTGCACACTTTATACTGGAGAGAGAGAGAGAGAGAGAGAGAGAGAGTCTAAACATCATAAACTTGAATTGGAATTCCATGAATTATGAATTCAACGATCACACTGAATTCCAACTCTTAAGGAACAAACTTGATATTATACTGATGTACTTCTATAAAGCAAGGAGTGTATGGGTTGGGTAATTGATACTCTTCCAAGAATAATCCAGTTTTGCATGGTGGTCTTGCATTGAAGGTTGGCTTTATCAGTTGAATCAGGGTTTTGACTATTGGGAAGGATCTAAGCTTAGGATCTCATCATCTACTTTTATGATTTACCATAGCTGAATTTGATTGTCTGCCAAAAATCAACCTCGTGTTTCAAACACACGAAACACTCCAAGAAACATTAGGAATAGCCTAATAAGATGCGCAAAAATCAGCATCACATCCATGTCATGGTGTCAGTATTATCCCATGTATGTACATAGAACATAGCATGCAAACATACATGGCATGACTTGTGAATTACTATCCATGAAGTTTTCTGATGATTAATAGACATCAAAATACGTGGGGCTAGATTTTAAACTCTATTAATACTAGTAGCCTTGTGGCACTAGGATTCCCTTTTAATACTCTAGGTTTGAATATTTAGAAATGGATGTGAAAGCAGCTTATATGCATCTACAACTTATAACAAAAAATGGACTTTCACTCATAGTTCACGGTATCAGCAGCATAGTTGGGTATCAGCTGCATAGCTGATAACTCACGGTATCGGCCGATACCGATACGATACGGCCGATACATATCAGTTTTGGCATGTCCCGATCCAATACCAACCGCTATCGATATTGATTGATACCTAGTTTGGGGGTATCTTTCTCTATCAATTCGGCAGAGAAACATTGAACGAAAAGATAGAAAAATGGAAAATGTGTCAACACGGCGATTCAATTGTCGAACATTAACAATGTTAGAGTATGTCAATAAGATTCCTTATTGATAAACTACTATTTATTTGAATCAATTGAAAAAAAGGACTGACTAATAAAAAAATGTAACTAAATTATGAAATTCAATAAACATTACTGTTTGTCGAAGTTGTATATCTATAAATTCACAAGATTCATCCATATTAAAATTATTCCATTCAAAACTATTTATTGTGGCTGCACTATGTCTAAAGGCAAGTAAATAAATAATAGTATCTATCTATTTTCATGTGGAATATTATTCCATTTAAAACTAACAAGAAACAACACATAAATATATTAAATTATGTCTAAATTTACTAATGTTTTTTCTAGCCTTTTAAAACGCTTTTATATCATTTTTGGATTTCCTAAATGAAGAATTTGATACTCCAATCCAACCGATATCGTTGATGTTGATACTCATAGGAAGGATCGGAAACCGATTCTCATACTGATATCACAAACCCTTTTTTACTCTTAAGTCAATATCTTTAGATAACTCCATTGTTTCAAATTATTAGTTCAGATTCGTATGTGCTTTTTTTGCATTGATGAGTCTTAAAACCGATTCTCATACCGATATTATAAGGAATATCAAATAAACCACGTGCCTAGAAATTGTATGTGCTTTTTTTGCATTGATGAGTCTTAAAACCAATAATTGCCAACAAGGTTATTGACAATGATGTGTGTACAATCAACTCCTTCCTCTAATTACGAATATGTAATTTAATTACTGTATATACCTCAAATACCTTCAAATCAACAAGTGATGGTCTTCTAAGCAAAATGACGCAAATAAAAAGACTGAATTTTCCTCATAATTTTCCCTAGAAACGGATAACATGATGCATGGGTTAAAGTAGTAATTTCCTTACATACGAGTGTAACTTTTCTAGCCAAATGCATCACAAATCTGACCATATATGCAACAGCTTATGTTGAGAAAAAGCCTTCAGAAGCCATGATGGTGCTAAATATTGGTCGTAAACTAGCAACAGTTTATCGTCATGAAGGGCCTAGTTGCATGGAATAGATACTCCACTACAGTATGATGTGATATGAATACAATGACACTGGGAATTATACAAAATTACAATACGGTGGCAGACTGTGTGTATGTGAATTTTTTTTACCTAAATTCTAAAGAAGAACACAATTTTCTTTGATATCATTACAACGAAACTAGAGGATGCTACGACTTGATTCACACACAATATGGAGAGGAAAATTCATTTAATTGGAAACTATAACAAAGCATTTATTCGTCTAGCTTCATTATGCTTTTTGGTTATTTGCACTTGAATACCATGAACTATCAAAGTTTTTGCACTTTAATACCCTAGACCTTTTAAAGCAAGTTGCTACCCTAAACTTATATCATCACATAATAATTCACTACCAAAATATGATAAAATAGCGACGTCCTTCGGTACCGGCTTATGGTTCTGGATCCTCGTCGTGGGGTACTCCAGTGTACCGACCAGTCACATCTCCGACTCCGTCGACGGTACGTGGCAGTACTCCTGGGACCAGCAGTTCTATGCCTAAGACTACTCCCCCGTCCAGCCTTCCTCCTGCTGACGGCACCATGGAGACAGAGGAGCAGATGTAGGAGGTCGAGCCGACTCCGTCTGCGCATGATTAGAACGATCTTCCATGCGCGCCTCCGGACGAGACGATGATAGAGATTTGGCGGGACGGGCCTAGCAAGTAAGTTAAATAGTTAACATTTTTCAAATGATTATATCTATATATTCATGAATTTAATTATCATTGTATAGATATCGTCCCTCGGCGGTACAAAGAGCACTGGACATTTTCTAAGGCAGAACTATGGTGGGCCTTGGATCAACTACTCAGATGCTCCTGAAGATGGAAGGCATTTTGGTTTGCCCACTTCAAGGTAAAAATATATTTACTTTTAATATCAATAATCATTTATGCATATTATGTAACTCTCTATTTTACTTCTTGTAGAAAACCTATTTATATCCACCACACCGGGCTGAGAAGATCGAGGAGCAGTTTCCTGCCGTCGCCGCAAGCTGATCCGTGATGCGATCAACGACCAGAAGGTCCGTAATCGCGACGGAGAACCAATCCACGGTTGGATCACGCCTAGCAGTGAACTGCGATGAAGGCGAGATTTGACGAACCCAAGTACAAGGAACGGTCGGAAAAGGCAAAGGCGGCTAGGTCGAAGGCAAGAAAGTGGTGTGGTGTCTCGATTCCCATGACGAAACATTTTTATAGTCTGGTATGTATTCTATTGAATAAATATTATTTTAATGCAAGTAGGATAAGATGTTTAATTTTAATAAACAATATATTTTTTAACTGGTACCGAGGGGTGAGGACGCCAACATGGTGACAGTCTTCCTGGCCACCAATAGGAAGGGCGGAAAGCTCATCGATGAGAAGGCCACGCAGACCTATGTACGTTTTACTACCATGTGTTAGTTTTAATGTAACTTAGAAAATATGTAAATAGATATCTATATAGTTAGTAATAAGTAACTTAGACGTTAGCAATCACTTTTCTAGGACGAGTATCTTAAACTACGTGAGCGGGCGACTGCTAGTGCACCTGCAGAGGGAGGGGTTGGTACTTCCTCGCAGGCCTCTAAAGCTCCGTCGGCGAACGAGCTCTGGATGACCGCCGTTGGTGGTCTTCAGAGGGGTACGTACTACGGTACGGGATCCTACGACACCTATGTTACGACGTAGTCACCCAGGACCCCCTCTGTCAGTGTGCATTCCTCGCAGCCTTCGCAAGCGTCGGCACGAATCCAGGAGAGCGTTGACCGTCAGATTGCTGACCTGTGTGACGAGTTACTACATAGGATTACGGAGCGGCCACAGTCTGTGCCGCAAACGGACGATGCGACGATCACCGCACGTTTTGATTCGCTCGAGCATAGCCTTATGGAGCTCAGGACTCTGAGCCATACGATAGAGCACAACCTTATGAAGCTCATGACTATGGGCCAGACGACAGAGCGCAGCTTGACAACTCTAGCCGCGTCTACGGAGCGTAGACAGGAGCTGGAGGGGTCGCATACGTCCATGAGCGACTCACTTGCGAGGATCCATGCGGCGCAGGATTTGTTGAGCCGGTCGGTGACGGAGAACACTTCGAGGGTGGTATCTACCATGGATTAATACAATGCTCGACTGCTAGCATTGGAGCAGATACGTCCTCCTGGTCCGTCAGTATCGACACCGCCTCCATCACTGCCTCCTCCATCGGCATCGGTGACGCTTTCACAGGAGCAGTATGAGTTCCTTCTATCCCAGATGTCCGACGGTGCTCCTCCTCATCAGTAGTAGTCCTTGTTTGGACAGGTTTTAGTGTGTTTGTGTGTATTGGCCCATTCTTGGGTCTTTGATGTATTTATTTCATACTTTTTATTACATTCTGAGGCGCATGTGACACTTATTTTAAATTTATTTATCTAATTCTTGGGACATATTTAGTGTAATGCAACTTTGTAGATTTTTTTCTATGTGAGTTTAGTTTATTATTCATATTAACTGTACACCAAAATTTACCGGTGTTGAGTGTTCCAACGAAGGGGTCGGCGAACCCAGGGCATTCAACTGAGGGTTGTTCCGGGTCTATTTATATAAACTGTGATTTTATAACTGCATGTAGAGTTTTGTTGAAAAATATTTTACAAACTGCATTCTGTTTTTTTAAAAAAATTTCAATTTAGCGACGTATTGCGACGTTCCGCGACGTATATTTACGTCGCTAAAAAGTATTGCGACGTCGCTACCTGATACGAAGGAAGTCGCTAGTATGTCGCTAAATGTCGCTAACATGTTGTTGTCATGTCAGCATTGTTGTAGCAAAACGTCGCTCATAATGTCGCTAATATAGCGACGTGTTGCGACCAAAGCTTACGTCGCCAATTTAACGACGACACGTCGCTAACCGTCGTATATTCTGCGACGTCGTCTCGGCGCAAATATACATCGCTACATCGACGACTAGCGACGTTTTTGTTGTCAACGACCATGTAATACGCAATAACGTAAAAACGTCGATAATTACGTCGATAATTACGTCGCCAAATTATTTTAGCGACGTCAGTTTACATATTAGCGACGTTTTTGGACGTCGCTAATATGTGTTATTCTGGTAGTGATTACAAGAGAAATAGAAAAGATGATAAAAAGAAAACAAAAAAACGTTCTCATGTTGATTAATGTAATTCAGTTTATAAATAATTTAAATCCAGAAAGTTACCTTTATCACCAACGAAATATCTCATAAGATAACTAAAACACATATAACATAAACCAAAAAAACTAAACAGTAAGCTACAAGTTGATGAGTGATTCGTGCATATGGAAACAAAATCATATCAAGTAATGAACTGGAAATTAATAAACAAGATAACTTGTTAGTATATGAAAGTAGCTAATTCAGAAAATGATAAAATAACACTCTCTGCTCCAGATCAAGAATGCCTGAGGTTGTCATTCACTAATTCTTTTCAACATTATCCTGATATAAGTGTTGGTACAACTGAATACCTTTGGATGGGGAGGGGAGGATAAGGGTAAAGTCAAAAGCTTTCACTCTATTGGTTATCTGATTACTGAATTTACTGTATGAGTACCCCTTTAATCTTCCCATTTGGTTACTAAAGCTACCAAAAGCGAGTTGTAACATGAAGAAAGGGAGTACTAAATAACTAAAAGATAAAGTCAGGAAACATGAGTCTCATTAAGTAACTAAACAACTAATGAAGTATAAAATGTTAAATGTTTCAAAACAACATAATGACGCTAAAAGTCCATATGAGATCCACCCAATATGAACGCTGAGATTCAGAGAGAATTTTTAATTTATTAATGTGAATAAAAGTATAAAACATTAGAAATCTTTGTACATTTATAGGAGAAAGTCATGACATCCTCCTTTAGCCCAGGCAATGTGAGAATAAAGTGAGGTATACAATGATACTTAACCGACACATTCCCTCAAGCTGGCGCATAGATATCAAACATTCCCAGCTTTGATAACAGTTGAGAAAACTAAGGTCGAGATAGTGATTTGGTGATGATATATGCTAGCTGAGCTGAAGAAGATACATGTTGTAGGACAACTTTCTTTTGTCATTTTTTCTCAAATAACGTGGCAGTCTATCTCAATGTGCTTAATCCTTTCATGAAAGACTGGATTCCCAACAATATGGACCGCAGTGTAGTTGTCACAATAGAGAACAACTATACATGAGAAGACGACTCCAAGATCTATAAGAAATGAGCTAAGCCAAATCAACTCAAAGACGACATGTGTTATGACTATATTCGACTTCGACAGAAAAACAAGCAACTACATTCTCTCTTACTCCTTAATGTAACCAAATTGTCTTCTACGAAGACAAGGTAACCGTTGGTAGAGTGACGATCATCAACTGAAATTCACAAAAACTTTTAACTTAATGATGTGAATAAAACATGAGAAGCATGGGTACATTTATAGGAGCAAGTCATGACATCCTCTGGCATCCTCTTTTATCCCAGGCAATACGGGACTAAATTGAGGTATACATAAGTAACACATGTTATAGCCAATAGCATAGATGTCTGTGACTACAATGCAATAGCATCACCACATAAATTATAGAGCACTATTTAGAACATGGGAAATGTTGTCAACATTCCTAAGTAATAACAAGGCAAATAGTAGGATGTTTAATTACTAATTTTAGAAGTAAAAGGTTACATATGTAAACATATCCATGTTGTCACTTGCTACATAATCCAAAATTCTCTATACCGCTATAGTCCGAATCCATATCGTGTCTATGATATGTCGTGTCTATGCAACCCAGAATTCAACAAAAGAATGTTATTCTTCTGCTCCTAGGTTATCCCACATGAGTCCGTGGTAAAGTCTATGCTGCATGTACATGAATACCACATGATATGCACACACCATCATGGATAATACATCAATTTTGGTGTATTTGCATCATGTCGCACCAATTTCTAGAAAGTTGGTCGTAGATTATCAACACCAGACACCATTCCCTATGATCTTTTATTGTCACCTCTCTACTCATCTATTGCATGTTCCACTGGTATAGACCTAATCACAAGTGCCTTCTTCTTGCACACCTTTAAAACTATGTTATCCGGACTCTCCATTTTAAGGAGAAGTACCTATGTCGATCCAATAGGACATGGATATGGGTATGTGTATGGATATGAAATCCGTATCCAATCCTCCATGGTGACAATCAAATCATTCATGATGATAACCTAGAGACTGGTAGTGAAGTAGATATTTATTTTAATGTGGTAGTGAAATAGATTGTTTATTTTAATACGGTATACTAGTAATAAAGTAGTAGGAGAGCTGAAGGAACGGTCCTCTAGGGACTTATTTAACTAGTTCAGTAAAGTTCACTAGTAGTTCATAATTACATGTCTTTTTATGAAACTTTGCAAATTTAATTAGATGATGTCTTTTTATGAAACCATGCACATTTAATTAGAAACTTAAATATATGAAACCATGCAAACTTAATTAAAGTTGTCTTTTTATTAAATCATGCAAATTTAATTAAAGGTCGTCTTTTATGAAACTATGTAAATTTGATTACATGTCTTTTATGAAGCCATGCAAATTTAATTACATGCTGTCTTTTTATGAAACAATGCAAATTTTGATTATATGTTGTCTTTTTATGGAATCATGTTCAAATATATTTATTTTAATAGTCATATCCATACTCGTACCCAAAATTTGGATCATTTTTAGCCGAATCCGTGTGACTTTCAAATATGAGTTTAAAGGAACCGACTCTTGAATATGTACTCGTACCCGACACCCCTACCCGTGTCCATATAACATAGCTTTAAAAGTAATCACAAACTCTACATTAGTCTTTCATGTCATTCAAACTTCCAAAACTCTTCCATAATATTTCAATGACATACAAGCAAAATCAATAGTCATCTCATCTTCATTAACATTTCGACCAACAAGAACATCAAAGAGTTGATGGCATTAACATCAATACAAAATGGATCATTTAAATTGTTTAGTTGGATAATTATAATCCAAACCTATAACTCAAATCTAATTGATTTGGCATCAACTTTTTGTTTCACGACATAGGAATCTTTTACATATATTATGTAGTGTAGGCTAATCATACAAGTTCCACTGCTATAGACCTAATCACAAGTGCCTTCCCCTTGCACACCTTTAAAAGTAATCACAAATACTCTTTCATATGCCATTCAAACTTCCAAAACTCTTTCGTAATATTCCAAAAACATATACAAGCAAAATCAATAGTCTTCTCATCTTCATTAACATTTTGGACCAACACGAGTATCAAAGAGCTGATGGCATTAATATCAATCCAAAATGGATCATGAACCATTATAAATTGTTTAGTTGGATAATTATAATCCAAACCTATAACTCAATCCAATTGATTTGGCATCAACTTTTTGTTTCATGGCATAGGAATCTTTTACATATATTATGTACATATATTATGCAGAGTAGGCTAATCATACAAGTACCAGTTTCCATTCACATCTCATTTATATGCAATTACATCCAAAATAACACCAACAAGTACGGCATGCGTAGAAGAACTACCAGAATATCCAGTCCTACACTTTGGAACTTGGTGGACTACAGACTTGGTGTAATCACTAGATTGGTTCACCATCTCCATCATACCCATGCCTACTTGACATAGTCAATGGTGCATACAACATTAATTACTACAATGTCATAATGATGTTGTCGAAGTGAATATGTAAATTAGGACCAAAAGAGGCTGAAGCCCACAAAGGAGTGGTAAGCACACTTAGGGTCCCACGCGAGGGGCAAAGCCGCACAAGGGTTATTGTACCCCTATAATATCCCCCATTTCGAGCTATAGGTAAAACTCTTCCAACCATTTCACATTTGTTGCTCCATGTTCTTGTTCGGTTCTAACTTAGTCATCGGAGGGGCGTTAGCCGAGACCCCCTCATCCGGTCGGTACCTTTTTGCAGGTGTTCGGAGGATGCTCATTCGGCTTCACCAAGGGTGGTTCGGCCTCACATGGTACTCGTTCTTCGACTGGTGAGAATGTTGCATTGGTTTGGTGCCGTTGTGGGAAGGTTATGTACGGTCCGCTTTTCAAAAAATCCCCAGAGGTGATGGGGAACACCCAGTGTCTTAGGCCAATGCAGTCACTCATGCTTGACCGAACCTCCATCTTTTAGCCTCTACTTGGCATCGGTCATGCATCCCAAACACCTTAAGCTCTTGCGGCCATTTGCGCATGACTGGACTCAACCGCCACCCGGCCTCGGCCATGCACCCTCCAACGTGATCATGTACACCCAATGCCTTTGGTTATTGAGGTCTCTCGTGCATGACCAAACCCTTATCCTATATCCGCTACCCGGCCTTTGCTATGCACCCCTAGAGTGATAGGGCACATCTAGCGCCTTCGGCTTGTGCGATCACACGTGTACGACCGAACCTCTATGCTTCAGCTACTACCTACCCTCAGGCATGCACCCGTCAGGGGCATAAGACACGTCCGGTGCCTTCCAGAGACAACACAAAATTGATGCAACATTTTTACCAACTGAAAAATGAGCAATATGTGAGGACAAACGAGCACTCTTGGTTGGGTCAAATGAGCACTTGGACAATCTCCCTAGCACCTACAAAAAGGGACCGTAAAAAAGGCATCGTCCAGGTAGGAGATTCCGATCAACGCTCCTCCGATGGCTAAGTTAGAATCGAGCGGGAAGGAAGAACAATGAATATGAGATTGTTGGAAGAGCTTATGTACGCTTCCAAATGAGAGATATTTATAGCAGAAAAAGAGGTGGGTGCAATTACACTTGTGCTCCTCAGGTGGAGCCCTCCTCATAGGAGTGTGCTCTCTACGGTTTCTTGGTGGACTTAGACCTCTTTTGGATCTAATTAACATATTCACATTAGTTGTCATGCTTACTCATGAACTCAAGAAGAACATAGGTCGTCACACCACCGTTCTAAAAGGAAACTAATTAGCTATTTAAGGGGACACTTCATCTGATTAATCAAGTGCCAAATGGATTAGAAATTTCAAGTAGTCATGTAATTGCAATTGACCAACCAAGTGATCTGTCTGAATGGTATCAAGTGTGTATTGACTATTGAGAATTTTTAATTCCCACTGAGAAAAACATTTATGCAGAAAATGAGTTACATCATCCTACAACTATTCGGAACCAACCATATGGCGTCTCAACTCAATCTATAATTCTTGTTTCCCAAAGACCTTCAAATTGCTTCTTCAAAATGAGGATCTTACACAGCCTTTAAGACTGCTAGCTATTTGCATAAGCTGATAAATCTAAAGGAATTACGAGGGACATCAAAGTCAGTATATAGAATGCATCATCACAGTACAACAAAGTATCATGCTTGGGATCTATAATGTGCTATCATGACCGAGCCAATACATTTCTTAGCAATCCACTGCATCTAAACCAAGGTTCCCAGTATCGGTTCAAGGACCCATCTTATGAGTAGCCATGTCGGCAGTTTCTGGAGGTTTTGGTGGTGTTGAATTGGTAAGTTTAGCAGTTTATTCCAAACTTGGATATGCCGACAACTCCCACATATACCACACAGCTCGATGCACCGGTAAGATTTTGTACTAACTAAATAAATAAAAAAAAACCTATGACTTACATTATTGACTCTTGTGACAATACTTGTTTAAAGTGAATTTGTTTATAGGTTTATAGCCCGCGAGTCAGCGACATTAGATTATAAAGAGAACCCCTAATTCTCTTGTAAAAGAATTTCCATCAATTCAAGAAAGCCTCTTTTTATTTATTCTCATCTCAATTTCCTTGTGACTTCGTCTCAATTGTGCACTCTAATTGTTGAGACGTAGGGGTACAATGGCTTTTGCGACTTTAGGGATTGAAACCTAACAGCGACATTAGGATGCTAATGACTAGCAACTTTAGCACTATAAACATAAAGAAGTCCCTCAAAATCCCTACTTTAAACACTATAAACGACGAATAAGTAACCTTGATCAGTAATTAAACCATGAATAAGCAAAAGCAAGTAAGCAGCTTACTTCAAGAAGGGCACGGATGGCGAGCTTGACGGTCTCCTGCCCCGACGTCTCCTTGTAGTTCTTCTCCAAGAACTCCCTCATCGAGTTGGAGTTCCTCCCCGTGGCGTTGGCCTTCCACGCCGAGAACGTCCCCGAGGGGTCGGTCTGGTAGAGCGAGGGGACCTTGGTGTGGGGATCGAAGCCGACGATGAGAGTCGAGAGGCCGAAGGGCCTGACCCCTCCGCTCTGCGTGTACTTCTGCTGCAGGCCTGCGATGTAGCGGGTGATGTACTCGACCGTGACGGGGTCCTCGACGGTGAGCTTGTGGCTCTGGCACTCGATGCGGGCCTTGTTGATGAGGACGCGGGCGTCGGCCTTGAGCCCCGCGCAGGCGAGGGCGACGTGGTCGTCGAGGTTGACGATCTTGCGGACGGATCGGGAGTCCTGGAGCTTGGCGGCGGACTTCTTCTCGACGCCGAGGACGACGGCGTCGGAGCCGCGGACGCCGACGGCGGCGTTGCCCTTGCGGACGGCCTCGAGGGCGTACTCGACCTGGAAGAGGTGGCCGTCCGGGGAGAAGACGGTGATGGCGCGGTCGTAGCGAGCCATGGCTTTGTGCTTTGTGGAGGAGGAGGAGGAGGAGGAGGAGGAAGAATACAAATGGGGATTTTGGCTTGGAGAGGAAGGAAATAAAGACCTCGAGACTGAATAAATTAGGGATGCAATTGGATACGGGTTTAGTTAGGTCCAATACAACCCGATATCCGAATTCGTTTGGGACTGTTTTGGAAATGGAGTTATGTAACAAAAACAAGATAATTGAGGTTTTGTGTATGGGATTTTGTTTGGTAACCCAAAAGTGTTAAGAGCAAGTATAGTTAAAAAAAATGTTACTTTTGTCCGTGTAAAATTTACAAAATAATAATATACTATTTCCTCTCCAAATTTTATGTTTAAATTTTATTTGAATCTAATATAAAACCTAAATTATAGGTCATCTAATTAAATTTGGAAGCAATGTTTTTGTTCGTAATCCAATCTATAATTTAAAATCTATTCAAATTTTGATTTTTGTCTAAACTATATAAATTGATAATTTTTATTTCATTCTAGTATATAATTTAAAAACAAAGGGAAAATGGAAAAGAATATTACTCTCAAAGAAAGAACGAATGAATGAAATAGTATAGATGGTTTTGTCCAACTCTATTGGTTTCTAGTTCATTTTTGTTTTCTTATGTTTCGGCAATCAGAGGGGAAAAAAAGTTCCACCAAAATTGAGCTCTGAAATAATGTAATTCGTTTTAGCGGCATCAAAACAGAAAATATAGTCCCAAAAGGGTTCTAAATATTTTACTTTTGTTCAGACACATGCATCAAGTAAATCAAAGTAATCCTCCAATAAAAATATGCAATAGTTAATTCTTTAAATATTTTTCATGAAACTTTATGTGTTTAATAAATGGTTTTCTTATTTAAGGATTACTATCATATTGTTTCGTTGTAAGCTGCTTTCAATACACTCAAGCGGGTGTTGAAATGTTGAATTGCATCATTGATGTTATTAATGTCTTCATAAGTGTGACATTCATGATTTTTCTCGTCCTGATAAACAGATCAAACCTATATGAATAACATTAAAGGATAATTTGGATTGCAATTACGTCTCATTCGGGACTCCATTATTTACCATATGTAAGGCACAAGCCAAATATTCGTAACATCACTTGCATCAACATTTGTGCGAGGATTAGTAGTAAATGCAGCTGCAACATCATATTACAACAATTGTTATTGAAACCATTTTCCCTCTTATATTACATAAACTCAAACCAGACAACTTCCCTACTTACCTTAACAAAAGTTGAAAACAAGGTGGATTTTCAAATTCTACAAGATCATTAGAAATATAACTGGATTTTCAGCACAATTTCAGCAACAAATGTTGCACTGTAATTTTATTTACATGCACCACCCTACTACCCTAGTACAAATAAATATTTCTTTTCCAACTCAGCCTATGTTTGCAAAGGTGGCATGAAAGAAGCCAATTGGCAGAGCTCTTCTAAGCAAAATCAATTGATGACAAATATCAGAATGCATTGTTATTAATTCTAACACTGGGCGTATAACATGCTCTATGTAGTAACCAAAAAAAACTAGGAAAAGGGGAGGGACGGTATGATACAATGATACGACCTCAACAAAAACATAGAGATAACTGGGGGCATATATATATATATACATATATATATATATATATATGTATATATAGGGATCGGGATTCTGGCTATTAAGTATCCTTGTATGTTCTCCGAAATATGATGAGAACCGAGGATGTTCAGATGACCTATTTTCCCATCTTAACCTTCAGTTCCTCTGCTGCAGCCTTTGCAGCCGACTTTGCGAGGGTCGTAGGTTTTAGGGTACTCTTCGGGTCGATAGCTTTCCGAATCTTAAATACAGTCCATGCAGTTCCAATAGCATGCCCTGCCGCATCGAGGCCCTCAGTTGTGGCCTCCGCCGCTTCTTCGCCATACCTGATAAAAAACAAGAACAAAATTAACATTCCCCGTACCTTTATCAGCATTTGCTACCAATTTTATTAGAGACTAAGGTTTTCTGTTGTAATTTGTTCTAGAGGAACAAGTGACATAAAAAACAGTCAATATATTACTGGAACTAACAACAAGAGTGTACATCAAGGAGCACCCTGGTGGAAATACGGATGCTATGACAGAGAAATAAACAACCATATAGCCAGGCAAAACAACCATATAGCTAGGCATATATAGCATCAATCTTGTTGCTGCAATCTACACTACATAATTGGTCATCAATCTGAAATACTGTGCTATATCTCTCTACATGTACAAGAGTAAAGAGGAAAAAAGGAAATAACACATGTATCCTACTTGTGTATAACATAGCCAAATTATGAATGTTCTCGTAACTAACAACATTAATTTTATCGTGTGGATCATATAAATTGTGAATGTGAACCCACTGACAGGAATCAACAACGACAATGAAGCCTTTATCCCAAAAAATTTGGTGTTGGCTATTTGAAAAATCTTTTCTTCCATCACCCAGTTCTATTAGTTAACTGATGTCCTAAAAATTAGACAAGAGGCATAACCCGAGGATGGGATGTGAAGTAAACAAGGAACAGAAAGATTATACTACTAGTTATAATGTCTGACAAACTTCATCAAACTAACAAGTTACACAATGAAAAGTTAATTAAAATCGCACCTGTGAGATACAAGTCCAGTAGTCACAACTGACGAGGTTGACAGCACATTCTTTCCAGCCATTTCAACAGCATCACAGATCTTTCCTGTTGGTTAATGGTTTATTCCAGGAAACAATGGAGCCATAAGCTTTGAGTTGTGAAGTATGTAAATGAATCAATTTCAGTGAACAGAAGGAAATAGACACTTATGGTTACCAATCTACAGTTAAATAATAACATTATTTGAAAATATAAGGGATTAAAAATTCTAAATTTCATTTAACCATTGTCTAACCCTATGTTGCATGGATACAAATGGGATACTACATGGTAGGGACACACCTATTTTGGTGTATCCTAGTGTATTTTGTAGTGCCCCTGATGTGTCCAATATGTTTCGATGTGACACAGACACAATATCGACTTTTTGAGTGTCCGTGCTTCCTAGTTCTAAACCAACAAACCTGCACCCTTCCAAAAAGTCGTGCTTCCAATTAGAAATGTTAGTTTGTTCGATAGAAACTAAAAGGTAGAAACTTAAAATAAATTGTGATATGGGAATACTAAAAAAAAAAATAAGGGTGCCGCAATTACCACAGCCAAAATGACTGATGGCAGAGATTATTAACTGAGAAAACAATTATTTTCCTAATATACCCTCCCATAAGTACTAGCAATTCTCTTTCCTTACCTAATCAATGGCTCAATTACTTATGTGTGGGTCCCACATGGAAAAGACTCATCTTAGAGTGTGTTTGTTTTTGCACTATATAATGTTGAACACTTTAAATTGCTCAAACAAGTGCGGGACCCACCAATTTAAGGGTTTGTTTTTGCACTTTAAAGTGTTCATCAGTGTACCCTTTAATAAGTGGTAAATTGTGAACTCAATATTGAGCTTTACGACTCAGCTTGTAAGTGCAAAAATAGATCATCGTAACCTTCAATAAATTTAATTATTACAAACATGTCCAAACAACCATAATTTCTTCTTCCCTTTTTTTTAATTCTAGAAACACACACACACACACACACAAAAAAATATATAGTTTCAAACTTTCCAAACTATCAAATAGTTTTCGGTGCCCAAAATGGACATTTGGCTTAAAAATTAACAATTAAATAATTTTCAATGCCTAAAAACTAGTTTTCAAATTATTAAATAATTTTCAATTTTATTTTATACGAAGGTTAACTTGACGATGAAAACTTTCATGTTGTGTTCATAAAAGTATTTGCGAGTGAACTTATGTTTTTCAATTTGTACTAGTAATTTGTGCATAAAATGATGTCATAGTATTTGCGGGCAAAATAGTTAATTCATATTATAATGCACTTTAAGGTGATGAAAAAACAAACAATACTTTAAAGTGCAGTATATAGTTATAAAAAACAAACAACATTTGCACTTTAAAGTGCTCACAGTATATAGTTATGAAGAAAAAAAACACCCCTTCAGTTAATTCTCGCGCAACTTACAAAAATCTATTTATTAACAAAATTTTTATCAATTAAGCTTGTAGTATAGTCCAAGATGACATTAATTTTTTTGGGATAATTAACTTGTTAGGATAATAACCATTAATATATTGAGATAATTACTAGAAAATATTTGATCTTTGATATAGTGTTAGAGATATTTTGTAGGATAACTTATTAGGATAGTAGTTTATCATAATACTTTTATTATTTTAATTATTAAATAATATTTGATATATTTAAATATTAACATATTGAGATATTGAGATATCTTTTTAGGGTAATAGTTCTCAACTTAAAGAAAAAAAAGTCAGTACCAAAATCCCGTCCAAGATTAGATTTATCATATTAAGTTAGGTTTTCTTTTTTCTTAAGCTAAGAGCTTTAATATATTCGTATTGGAATATAAAACATAGTTTAGATAAATCAATAATTTTAGAAAACATTTTAGATACACTATTATAATGTTAAGCAAAATCTTTAGACAAACCACCATATCCCATTTCAGTAGAAAAAAATCATAAATAACTATTATAATTGATTAAATAGAAAATGTAGATGAGAAAGTTTTCTTTACGTCAAAAAATTTCATAACTAATAAACTTTTTAAGATGTTCAAAGATTTTAAGGAAATTTGTATTTCTTATTAATAATTATATTTAAACCTTTATATTGATATCAAAATTCTCTTTTGAACTCTATCTTGCATATGCAATGCATATCACGAATTTAGAAATATCTCATAATTAAAAATAAATTGGATAAGATAAGTGAAGATTTTCTTTAAAGATAAAAATGAAAGGGTAATTCAGAGGAGAGGCTCAACTAGAGAAACCGTCTCTTCAACCACATTCCTTTAGACAATACTTTAGGCCAGGGCTCTATATTGTTTTATTAAAAAAAACAGAGCTTATAGCTCATTTTTTTAAAAGAACTATAGCCTCCCGGGGGTGCAATTTCAATTCCGAGAGTTATAGTACGAACCTTGCCACTAAATAGGCATGGACTGATCGCATAGCAAAATTGCTTCATTTTACAGTTTTTTTCCACCAAAAAAATGAAAGTAATAAGCTAGAACACAAGGTTCGCAGTATCAGAATTGGAATCAGTTTCGCACCCTTCTTATGAGTATCCTTATCAACCTTATTCCAGGATAAAAACTTATAAGACTTTGTAAGCAATTGACATGCATTTCCATAACCAAATTGATGTAGGACACGAGTATAAGGACAAGAAATACACAATTTATGATACTCACAGTCACAACAGACGCACAAAAGCTATGGTCTAAATTAAAAGAATAACACCTAAATAGTCCCTACAATTAATCCTAAAGATAATATGATGCAATGCAAATTTAGAATTAAGGCAATGCTACGAAACCCTATGTTATATCATGCAGCAACAATCTATAAAGTCCAGCAATTAAACTAACACAGTTATGCACTAAATTAGTCGCAACAAGCAAGAACAGTCAATCAAGAAGTGTCGTCAATTGATATCCCAAAGAAGAAAAGAAAATTATATATATTATGTAAAAGTGATAAATGTAAATTTCAACTCATAGAATAACCAAGTGAGAAAGATAACATACCAAATCCCTCAAGAGATGCAAGGACAACTTCTCCAGGCAACATACTGAAGAACTTCTTTCCTGCTCTGGAATTTACAACAGAGCTTGTAAAATATCCAGAGACCCTCACAACGCCGGTCAATATTCCAGTTGCCACTTTTTCTGACATCTTTGTAACCTTCTTCACCCTGGCCATCACCACGATATCAACCATTAGATTCCCTTAATGGGGAACAGGAAAAGGATTTAATGCTGTCATACTACATATCCTATTCCACTTGTAGAATGTTGGAATGTAAACTAAACAAGCAAAATTGAACCTGAGATCATATTGGAAGGACATTTTCATAATAGATACTACGGAAGAGGTTTTTATGTAGAATCTGATGAATAATTCTCTTAATTAAGGCCTTGGGAGGAGGGGGTGAGTGCGGCTATTTGAAGCTGAAATGTAATGGGCTACATGTTTGAATACTCATCCATTTTATTGAGGGGAAAATGTAATGGCCTCACTGAAGCTCAAATGTGAATGAACATTCCACTCATATGCTCACTGCATTTTCAAAACGTCATGGTCCAAAATGCAATGGGCTAGCCAAACTGATCCTAACACAAGTGTTTCCACCTCAAAAAAAGAAAAGATTTATACATAGGGAAAGAGAAACAAGGGAGGCACGATCTCGTACCAGACCATGGGTTTGACAATTTCATATGCGACAGTGGCGACTACAACGGGAAGATTAAGTAATTATCTATCACGAATGGATCTGGGTAAGAGATTAACCAATTTAACACGATTTATGATGAGGCTGCATGTTACTTGTCATGTATGAAAGATTACATGTTACAGTTCTTAGTCAAGTTACTTGAGTCAGATCTCTAAGGGTAGCAATCTCTACATGCGGTTGCTTAAGATTTTACTCCTTACCCAAAAATTCTGCACGTAACAAGTGGTAGTTGTAAATTCACACATTTTGTTGCTTAATCGATCCCCTGCTCTCTATATGGAAGACTACAATAATTAGTGTATGATAACTAGGATATACCTGTTGTTATTTAATTGATACCACCAACCCAAGTTCCTATTGGCTGAAAAAGAGTTCAGATGAAAAGAGAGGATTATACAATCGGATTAAATCGAATGATTAATTCAAAAGGGTAACTCTTGCAACCATGGAAGACACCAAACTTCCATTGGGTTCTAGAAAAGCAACTCTACTCGATTTTCAGAAGCGGCTCGGCTTTTATCCCCCACTCTCTTATGATATCATAATTCTGGTCATAGTTTGTAATGCAAATCAATAGATCTGACACCTGGTTTATATTGAAAGGAAGATTTGTTGTTCCTGTTGTAGTATCAAAGAGCAATGCTCGACTCAGGCTCCAAACTCTCTCACTCTCTTATAGTTCTCATCAATGTTCTAAAAATTGGCATGCGCACGATGTCCGACTATGCATGTTTTTGGATTTTATGGACAATTGCCGCAATTTTCAGCATGGTTTTTGTTTTTCTTAACCGCCTAGCCGTGCTAGGTGCTAGGTGCTAAGCGCCCGGTGCCCCCTAACTAGTGTCTAGAGACTTCTACAACCTTGGTTCTCATCAAAGTCACCCTCCATTATATATTCTTCCCGTGATATATAATGATCATTATAAGAAGGCTTAAGGCACGAGTTAACCGTCACTAAAATTCTCCTATCACACCATAATCACATATTGAACATCTTCCAAGTTCAGATTTAGTGCTTTAGTTACCTTATAACTCTCAAGCTATGTTGCACAAACACAGCATATCTGTATCTTATTAGTGCCCATGTCTGTGTTTGTACATACAACATAGGTAACTACTTTTCTACCTATCTGAAAATGTACATCTCCCGTGCCCATATCACGTCAGCATACATAGCCCATATCGCGTCAGCATACATAGGCGTCCGTACTTGTGCAACAAAGCTCTCAAGTATCAAGTTTCAAACACATACATGATATAGCATAGCCGCTATGTGCATAGGAATGCATCACAGAACAAAAAAAAAAGAGAAGGAAGGAGAGTGCTACCTCTTGATCCTCTCCAAGGTCTCCTTGCTGATTTCGGCAGGCTTGTCGTTGGGCCCCATCCTCCTCCTGAGCAGCTCGTCCCCCCACCGGATCCTCTCCACCGCGACGTCCCCGCACCAGAGGATCCCCTTCACCAGCTGCCCGGACCCGAGGGCGATCCCCTTCGCCACGAGCCCGCTGTAGTCCTCCACGTTGGGCGCAAGCGCGGTCCAGTAGGCGGCGGACCTCTCCTCCATCATCTCCCTCTGGGGGCCCGCCTCCATCACCTGCGCGGGGGTGACCTCCTCGGCCACCGACCCGTCGATGACCTCCGAGGCCTCCTTCGGGTTCGGGTTCACCTTCTGCATCGAGAAGCTGCAGTAGGTCTCGAGGACGGCGTCGAGCTCCCTCAGAGCCGATTCCTGGCCCTTGGAGGCGAAGGTGAGGCCGTAGTTGAGGGGTCCGGAGTCGGAGGCGGAGTCGTCGGGGACGGAGAGGAGGGAGAAGAAGTAGTGGGAGTGGTCGAGCTTGACGGCGGCAGTGTCGCGGGTGAGGGGCCACTGGACGTCGGGGTCGCTAAGGGGGGAGGAGGAGGAGGAGAGGCGGGCGAGGAGAGCGACGAGGCTCGGACCCTGGCGGAGGCGGATGAGGGTGAGGGTGCCGGTGGAGAGCTCGACGCTGCGGCGCTTGTCGATGAGGTGGAGGATGGCGCCGGGGACGGAGAGGAGGGTGTCCTCGGCCGGGGCGGCGGAGGAGGTTTTCGGGGAGTCCGGGAAGAGGTTCTCGACGGAGGGGTAGAGCGATGTCGAGGGAGTGGCTGACGACGTTGAGAGGAAGGGGGAGTTGGAGTCGGGGTTGGATTGGAGGACCTCGGGGTAGAGGGGCTCGGGTGGGGCTGAGGGGATAGGGTTGGCCATTGGTTCTTCACTTTTACACACACATACACAGAGATGATGGAAGAAGAAGGAGAATAATGGGGGAAGGAGTGGAGAGGAGGCATTTCAGGGTACACCACACCATAACTGCCATTTGATCCTTGGGCATTCCTCTGGCCCACCATGTCACCTGTAACTTAACTGATTAACGGCTGCTGAATCGGCCAAAAATAGAAGCCTCTTGATAAATGCACTACAAAAATGACTCGGAACATTTTAAATTTTTATCATTGATAATTATAAAATTTTTATTTCAAAAAAATATTCATCGGACTGTCCACTTCCAATTAAATTTTTTATAATCAGAACTGTCAAAATTTTGACAGTCCTACCAATTGCTAGAATTGTCAAAATTTTGACAGTCCGGAGGAAAGGACTACGCGAGGTGACACAAGGGTGGACTGCGTGGAGGCCGGAAGGGGGGACGAGACGGAGGAGGAGGAGGAGGAGGAGGAGGAGGAAGAGGCGGAGGCGCGCGCGCGAGGGCGACGGCGAGGCGCACGCACTCGCCTCTGCTGTTGTTGTCGCTTCTGCTAGGTGGGTTTCCCTGGGTTGTTCCCAGTTGCTATTTTGGATGACTGTATTTATTATTTTGTTGCTTCTATGAGATATTGTAGCATTTAGACTTGGACTGTATATTTGGATATTGTATTGCTCTCTTTGGTTCTTGTTTCTTTGTGATATCTTATCGTGCTTTTACTCTTCCCCTAGTTATTGTGATTGAGTTATATATATTGCGTGGTTGCCCTCGTTTTGGAGAGGTTATATTGACAGGTTAATGTGAGATATAGATATTGTGACCTAGAACGGATCTAGACAGCGTTCTACCGCCGATTCTGCGGCATAGGCTGGACGTACCCACGACTCATGTCCGATTTTTCGGGTGCGGGTCGTGACACCTAGGCCGAAAGATTTTCAGTGTCCCAGGAATCGGTCGAGAGGGTACGTCCTTGTGCATAAGTTTGTCCAAACCGATGCATGAATGCACTTTTATCAGATAACATATAATGCAAGCAGACAATAATCAAGCAAACTCTTCTATATTGATGTACGGGACACGTAACCATCAATTATCTTCTTCTTACTTAGCCCAATACTCGATGTACGGGGTACGTAACCATCGAGTACTGGCCTATAATATCTCTTGTTTCAGTTCAAGCATTTAAACAGTTCTATCTTTTATACAGTGCGATCAATGAAATATGTTGAAGCAGTTTTCTAGTAAAGCAAGCATGGAAGCAATTCTTCTATCTCTTTTTAACAAGCATGTAGTTCTACTCTAGTTTAGCATACGATACAAAGACAAGTTCAAGCAATCTTTTACTCTTTCTTATTAGCATGACAATAGTTCGTTCGATAACAGTGTTCTTGTATACTTAGCATGCAACATTCTATTCTTTTACTTAGCATGGCAAGGGTTCATTTGATAGTAGTGGCCGTGTAACTTAGTATTCAATATTTCTATCTTGACTTAGCATGGCAATAGTTCTATCTCTTTTAGACAAGCATACAAGTTCTCTAGTTAAGCATGCAAGTTCTCGTTCTATCATTCTCATGCAATATTATCAACTTAGCAACAAGCATTACAAAAACTCAGATTCATTATTAAGGCGTACAAGAATCAGAGAATGAAGTTATGCCCACTCTCACCCAGATCAATCGTCTTGTGTTTCGATCAAAAAATTCTTCGAGAAGGCTTCCGCTCGAGCCAAAAAAGCGATATCTCTTGTACATAGTGCCAACGAGGAGCGGGGCACTACATATTGAATATCATGTATTCCCGTGGTTGATTTTGATTGTGCTCGTCAAGCTACTATCTTGTCTTGCATCATGTCTAGGAAGATTCCTGAGCACCACGGTCGGAAATTCTTAATAATTGTCCAAGGTAATAACTAAAATAATAATCTAGAAAGAATCTAGAGAGATTTTTTGGCTACATGCAATCTCGGTATCCAAGCGACACTTGATGGATTTGGAGCTCTCCGTCGTGAGGGGCACATTTTCAGCACACCGATAAGTGTTGCACTACTAGAAAAGACAAAAAAAATAATTATACATGATAAACCTATATTATGTATTCGTTCGTTTAGATAACCCGGATAGTCTATAGGGCATGTGGCCGTAAAGAATCTCAAAACTATATGTGTTAGTAACTAGGACTGCGATAACCCTATTTAGCTAATGATAGCAAGTCGTAGGGCATGATTGGCCTTGATCGCTTGATTTCTAGTCTATTATAGTCATGTCCTGATTTATTTAGCAACTAATCCGTAAATTGTAATCTGAGTACTGATTTCAGATATCCGTGTTTAAATACTCAAGAATTGTTCAACTGTTAGTTTACATGCGACACTTATTTAACTATTCCTTGTGCTATATTTTACTGATTTGTCTGCATGTTGGTTTTAGGTCATAAGTTTGGCTCACATGTGGTACTTGTTATTTGGGGTCTGACCCTACTGATTTTGTATGGCCAGATTTTGGAGCAGGACCGCAAGATCTCCCATATTTTTCTTCTCAAGATGGTAAACATGAGGAGCATCCGAGGACATGAGTGAATTTTTCTTTCATCACCCACTTGATCTTGTATAATTATACTTTTGAGGCGTTTAGCCATCGAGCACATGTTTAGCTTGTATTTTGTGATTCTTGATACTACAGCCGGAAGGCCTACATGTAAAGTATATTATAGACTATAGCTAGAGTTGATCATGTAATATTGTACTATGCTAGTTCTTTATTTTGGTAACTAGCTTCATGATCATCGGTGTATGTATAGTTTGGGACGTCTTACTATTATATGTTTGTTGATCACGTATCTTGTAACTTGTTGCTTGCTTGAGATTGAAATACCTAGGAATTTTTTACCCATGAATGACTGTTGGATTGTAGAGTAAACCCTCACATGTCTAGACAACCGTGATCGTATCTCGGGGTATATAATACTCTGGTGTACGTAGCTGGCTTTGTCTGCCCCCGCTCTCCAGTATTCTGGTTCTGGAACGTGACAAGTGTATCGGTCTAACCTCCTCAATTCTTAGTTTCTAGCATGTTATAATTATTGTAGTCTCTGCACGAAGGAAAAGAGAGATTACCGGCAAGCCAAATCTTAAATCAACCTCATGAATAGGCGCACTCAGCATATTTTGACACTACTTAGACAATAATGCTAAGTTTACAACCAAATGCCTACAACCTTCTTACAATCCTCTCTCCTCCTGCAATATGGGTCATATCCGTCCCCACATCTCCCCTCCCTTCTCTAGTTGTGAAACCCCAAATCCTGAAAAATCGTATTAGATATTTTATTATTATTTTAAATAATTATTTTAGTAATTATGTGCTAAATAGAGAAAATATAATTTATTTAATTTTATTTGAGGTGTTTGTACATCTAGGAGATTTTTGGAGCCATTATAAATTTTTTCTAATTTATTTCATGTAGGAGACCCGGTGGACAGTTGCTAGTTTAATGGTGTGCACAAATATATTTTTCTAGAATTTTATAGGTATATATATGTATATATATAATTATATATATGTGTGTGTATATTAGATTAGTTGATAAAGAAAAAAAAAGAAATAGAAAGTGGGTTTGGATCCTTAATGGATCCAAACCCGCAAACCCAAACCCATTCTTCCAAAGCAAAACCATTCCAACCATTTGAAACAGCGGCTGCAGCAAAACTAGAAAGTTAGCAAATAAAGGAAAGAAAGAAAGTTAGTAAGAAAGAAAGGAAAAGAATAAGAAAACAGCGGCAGTAGCAACCCGAGCGGTTTCCCCCCCTCCTTCTCCTGGCGACTCTCTCTCTCTCTCTCTCTCTCCCTATATATATTAACAAGATCCAAGCCCTAACCCGAATCCTCCCTCTCCACCTCGACGACCGGAGCCGACCTGCTGCTCACCACCATCCATCCCGCACTCTTCCCCCTCCTTCCCTCGACCGGAACACACGACGCCACCCCGTCGAGACTCGCCGCTGTCCATCGCCGGAGACCCGCTGCTGAAGCCGACTTCGACGATCACCGGAGACCCGTCAGAGACCCGCTGAACTCTGACCAGACACAGCAGCCGACACAGTAACCGGATACGGCAGATTCGAATCAGGACACAGCACAGTGACCCGGACACGAGAAAACCTCGTTCCACGGAGCCCTGTTCAGGTAACCCATTCTCTCTCCTCATTGTTCTATTTTCTATTCCGTCAGTTGTGACACGTAGGCTGTGTAACCCTCTCGATGTTCGTGCAACCCGCTCGGTGAGTCGCGTCCTGTGGCGATCGCAAACCGCGATCCAAAAACAGAAAAAATAATACCCTGTTTTACCCCAGAACTGAGTACGTCCAGTCAAACGGGACGACTTGGTCGCACGCGGTCTTTACCGAAACGTGCGCACCGTTGATACGGACGTGCGAGATTTTGCAGAAGTTGATTTGGATGTGCATGCACACCGGAATCAACGCGTATCCGCCGACAACGTTCCGTATCCGCCTGTTCTGGAACACGCTGTAACTTTATGTACACACGTCGGATTGAAACAAAACTTGCGCCATCGGACTCGTAGCAATATGCCGGTCCTGTGATCCAAGTTTGGTTCGATTCTGAGAACGTTGACAAAATCCCGTATCGTGGGCCCCACAAGCTCCACTTGACGGACGATTTTGTGACCGGTGTAACACCCCGTTCCGCTCAAGCGGACTGCCGTCTCAAGCGGCAATAGTGCAACTGTCCCGACCCGCTTTGCCTCAAACGAGAAGCAAAAGATATTCAGACTTGTCCCTACAGGAATTCGGCTTGGACTTTCAGAGGCTCGCTCAGACGTATCGCTCTACCGAGGCGAATCATCGCTAAGGTGGGTGGCTACGGTGAACTTGTCTTTGCTTAGCCAACACACATAAAAATCTGAAATATTTATGCTAGTCGCTAGGTGAATCACCCCCTGCATGCTAATAAATCCAACGCACCTAGCTAAGAAAATAATCCCAACTCATATTGCTTGCTAGAACATGGAAAAGGAAATACTGCTTATATTCAGACCCTCGCATGCTAAGTCCCTTAACGGTTTCAACTCTCGGCTTACCTTCGGGTCCGAGCAACGTGCCTGCTTATGTTTCTTAGAAACGCATGCTTGTCTGCTTAAATGTTACCGTGTTTTCATCCAAACCTCGGGAGACTACTACGTAGTCGTTCCGTGCCTGAAAGAACTTGCAAGTATCCGGGACCATTGGGTCGCCAAGGCAGTCCCTGAACCAGGGGCACGCATCAGGGTAACGAATACTGAACGTGAATCCTTAACGTGACAACTGAATGATAATCACATCAAGTTTATGTCTGAACGAGAATCATGTCACGTAACGAACGAATCTCAGCTCTTGGAGCAAACGCTCGTTCAGATCACGAATCATGGATTATCATTCAAGTTGTGGATTGAACTGACCCTGATCCTGACCTGCATGTCGCGGACAACTTGGAAACAAGGTTTAACGGTTCCACGGGCGGTCACCGGGGCACTAGGACCGTTCCGATCCGGATGGAACATCACGATAGTCTCACGTGCGGACAGGATGGCGTGTAGCGCCTCACGTGCTTCGTTGCACACCATCCTTGTTCAAAGACTAAACGGTCCTTTATGGCTATGCCAGCGACTCCTGTTCATATAGATAAGCCATCCTCGCTTAGCGGCTATCCGCGTGCGAGTCACTGCATCGCATCAAGAACAACTAAACACCTGAACGATCATGTTAAAACGACCCTCCTGTTTGCATATGCTTGCCTTCTGAATGTTTATACATGCCTCTGCTCGAATTTATACTGTTTGCCTCAATGTTTGCCTTAGACAGGGAAGGATATGGTAAGTTGGTAAGTTTCGCCGTGTTTCCTCTAACATCGCACGGCGCACTGCCGACACGTTAGGCTATTCAATATCTGCATGAAACTGATCCTAAGGCAACTAGAAAGACAACTTAATAGTTGTGCACGAACCTGTATTACGTGTTTGGATTTGTCGAGCGGGCGAGTAGCTTCCCCACCAGTGCATTCAATGTACTGATAATCCACCAGTTTGTATGCAGGGTACGGGAGAACCTCGTGCGGTGCGGACGCCTCCTTCGTGCGTGCTAAGGCCAGGAGTTCCCTCTGAAGCCTTGCAACGGTGCGTCCGGGACTGAAGCACATATACAAGACATAAGTTGTGACCATCGCCTGTACATTCATTCCACAGTTGTAGCCGCTTGGCACGCTTTTACTGTTTCAGAGAGAGAGGCTTGAGCGACTTGTAATCTCGGCTATACGCCGCCTGTAATACATGTTTCATATCAATAAAGAGATTACTTTACTTGTTTCGATGCTTCTGCTATATTGTCGACTCAGTGAACCTGTTACCGATCGCCTATGCGTTCATGACTCCGCTGCACTCGGACAATCTGTGCGACTCTGTGGCTTAGAACTCTTACCGCCAGCCAATGAATCAAGGCCTTGCACGGGCGCGGTTCACGCTCGTGAGGCATCACGCCCGGATGGGTCAAGCGATCGTTCCGCGGGAGCACTGGCGAGGGTGATTCCCGCCTAGCGGGAACGGCCGAAATAGCCTACGGGAGATCGGGGCGTGACATGTTGGTATCAGAGCCTGGCTTCTACGCCTTTGGACTTCGATTCGATATCTCTGTTTTGAAAGCTCGTTCGTGGGTTATGTGCACGCTCTCTCTCAATGCCTCGATGGGATGTTCCAACAATAAGTCTAAATACTTTCAAAATACGTTTTGAATGATATGCTTGCTTGTCTGGTTGTATACTGTGAGTGGCCTTTGTGCCAACCTGTGCGAACCCTTGAGAGTATCGCTAGTAGCTTATCCGATTTTCACTAACCCTAAGTTTGGTTGAATGCATCTATTCGAGGGACGCCTTGAACTAGTGCACCATCCAAGACTTAAGAAAAGGTGAAACTCGAGTGCTGAGACTTCGCTATCACTAAGCTGGTTGACGTGTTCATACTAGAAATGCATGTCGAAGGTGCGCACGATCCAGTCTAAGCGGTTTGCTGATTTTGAAGCTTGTGCAAGTGAAGATCCAAATGAACAAGTATAAACGACTTGTCTAGGATTGCCTCAACCCTATATTACTGCTTGTCCTTAGTAAGTCTCGAGGACGAGACTTTTTCTAAGTTGGGTAGGATGTAACACCCCGTTCCGCTCAAGCGGACTGCCGTCTCAAGCGGCAATAGTGCAACTGTCCCGACCCGCTTTGCCTCAAACGAGAAGCAAAAGATATCCAGACTTGTCCCTACAGGAATCCGGCTTGGACTTTCAGAGGCTCGCTCAGACGTATCGCTCTACCGAGGCGAATCATCGCTAAGGTGGGTGGCTACGGTGAACTTGTCTTTGCTTAGCCAGCACACATAAAAATCTGGAATATTTATGCTAGTCGCTAGGTGAATTACCCCCTGCATGCTAATAAATCTAACGCACCTAGCTAAGGAAATAATCCTAACTCATATTGCTTGCTAGAACATGGAAAAGGAAATACTGCTTATATTCAGACCCTCGCATGCTAAGTCCCTTAACGGTTTTAACTCTCGGCTTACCTTCGGGTCCGAGCAACGTGCCTGCTTATGTTTCTTAGAAACGCATGCTTGTCTGCTTAATGTTACCGTGTTTTTATCCAAACCTCGGGAGACTACTACGTAGTCGTTCCGTGCCTGAACGAACTTGCAAGTATCCGGGACCATTGGGTCGCCAAGGCAGTCCCCGAACCAGGGGCACGCATCAGGGTAACGAATACTGAACGTGAATCCTTAACGTGACAACTGAATGATAATCACATCAAGTTTATGTCTGAACGAGAATCACGTCACGTAACGAACGAATCTCAGCTCTTGGAGCTAACGCTCGTTCAGATCACGAATCATGGATTATCATTCAAGTTGTGGATTGAACTGACCCTGATCCTGACCTGCATGTCGCGGACAACTTGGAAACAAGGTTTAACGGTTCCACGGGCGGTCACCGGGGCACTGGGACCGTTCCGATCCGGATGGAACATCACGATAGTCTCACGTGCGGACAGGATGGCGTGTAGCGCCTCACGTGCTTCGTTGCACACCATCCTTGTTCAAAGACTAAACGGTCCTTTATGGCTATGCCAGCGACTCCTGTTCATATAGATAAGTCATCCTCGCTTAGCGGCTATCCGCGTGCGAGTCACTGCATCGCATCAAGAACAACTAAACACCTGAACGATCATGTTAAAATGACCCTCCTGTTTGCATATGCTTGCCTCCTGAATGTTTATACATGCCTCTGCTCGAATTTATACTGTTTGCCTCAATGTTTGCCTTAGACAGGGAAGGAGATGGTAAGTTGGTAAGTCTCGCCGTGTTTCCTCTAACATCGCACGGCGCACTGCCGACACGTTAGGCTATTCAATATCTGCATGAAACTGATCCTAAGGTAACTAGAAAGATAACTTAATAGTTGTGCACGGAACCTGTATTACGTGTTTGGATTTGTCGAGCGGGCGAGTAGCTTCCCCACCAGTGCATTCAATGTACTGATAATCCACCAGTTTGTATGCAGGGTGCGGGAGAACCTCGTGCGGTGCGGACGCCTCCTTCGTGCGTGCTAAGGCCAGGAGTTCCCTCTGAAGCCTTGCAACGGTGCGTCCGGGACTGAAGCACATATACAAGACATAAGTTGTGAACATCGCCTGACCATCGCCTGTACATTCATTCCACAGTTGTAGCCGCTTGGCACGCTTTTACTGTTTCAGAGAGAGAGGCTTGAGCGACTTGTAATCTCGGCTATACGCCGCCTGTAATACATGTTTCATATCAATAAAGAGATTACTTTACTTGTTTCGATGCTTCCGCTATATTGTCGACTCAGTGAACCTGTTACCAATCGCCTATGCGTTCATGACTCCGCTGCACTCGGACAATCTGTGCGACTCTGTGGCTTAGAACTCTTACCGCCAGCCAATGAATCAAGGCCTTGCACGGGCGCGGTTCACGCTCGTGCGGCATCACGCCCGGATGGGTCAAGCGATCGTTCCGCGGGAGCGCTGGCGAGGGTGATTCCCGCCTAGCGGGAACGGCCGAAATAGCCTGCGGGAGATCGGGACGTGACAACCGGCTCATCGAAATCCAATTCTGGACATTCCGTTGGGTTCGTATCATCGTTCCTGACTTGTTGACACTAAGTTTGGCAAATTTGGAGACCTTTGATCCTGACACGTTTTTCGGTGCAAGGCGGCCCACATGTGGATCCCGCTTTGACCAGAAACTGCCATTTTTGCCCCTGTGTCCAAATTGGACTTAAGGACAGACGTTTCTAGCTATTTGATATTTTCTGAGACTGTTAGTGATGTTTATTTCAGCATCCGGAGATATTTATTCTGAGGCCATAGTTTCTGACTTTGGCATTTGACATCTGGACGTTATATTTTGCAGCTCTCTTGCCAGGCAAGTATACCTTGCCTTGTTGTACTGTTTAAATTCAGTTATTGTTAGTTACATGTTTATCTATTTTAAATATAAATGTGCGCGTCCGAGAAAACTCGGGTGCAGTCAACGAAGGCGTTGACGTTAGGACTTGTGTCTGACCTAGTGTCTAGTAGACCCACCTAAAAGTTGTGAAGTTATTGATATAACTTTTCAGGCCTTGACACGTATCATTACACGTCACAGAGTGAGTTCATGTAGGGATGCATGCCTCATGCGCGACTGGCCATCAGTGTGAGCAACACGTGTAACGGTATTTAGCTTAGTTGGTTATTTTATTGAGACTTGCATCATAGTAGGAGGTGTCCACGTCGTTTTCATGACTTGTACATCTATATTGGGCGGGGAAGACATCTAGTAGGCGTGTGGGACACCCCCCTCCTTAAGTTTTTATCCTTCGTACCATGCTCCTCGGAGATGGTCGATTGCAGAGTGCCCATGCGTCTGGGGACATATGACACCTATACTAGCCAGTCATGACGATTGGTGAATTACGTCAGCATATGTCTAGCCTACATTTTTCCATGCGTATTACCAGGTCTTTAAATTGCATTCACTTAGATGGTTAGCACACCCTATTTATTTATTCAGTATTTACATACATGACATGTTATTTTTCTGTATCTTATTATGTTTCTCTGAGGACCTGGTCCCTTGCCAGGTGTAGATGTTCCTGAGTATTCGCAGGAGCGCAGATCCGGACATGTTACGTATATTCCGAGGAGGTCTTCTCTTTGAGCCTCGTGATTGTCAGATGCTGTTCTTATATGGTGTGTATCTGTTCCATTTTATATTCTATTTCGGCAGTGGATTTGTTTCTATCCGACTGTCATTCTTTAGATACTTATTATTGAGATCTAGTTACCTGGTTATTGGTTATTCATGTTTATGTGATTTCTGTGGATGAGATTTAGATATTACCCTGTGACTTGTGATTAGTTTTACCATATATGAATTATTGTTCATTATACAGCGTACGCTTGTATTATGGTTTCCATATATTGGAGTTGCCATATATACAGGCGGCTGGCATGCTTACTGTCACGACCCGATTCCTTAGAATCGTTGGGGCGTCCCCCGAATCGTGATGCCGTACGGGCCTGGGGTTGCGCCCGCACAAGGCTAAAGTATTTTGCATAGCAAGCACATATTCAGAGTACGCAGATAAATTGAAACACAGATTTGAAACATGGAAAAGTTCTCTTTATTGATAATGAACATCTATTACAAACTCTTAAACGAGTCAGCTAATATGCCGAACGGCTTACAAAAGAGATGACTCAAAATGAGATAACAGTCCTGTACATTACATCCCTTTATAACTCAAAATGAATAAGACCTCCAGGCTGGAGGATAGCTTTGCCACGGAGCTGCATTTGTGTATGAAGAGTTGCAGCTTCGGACTTCAAAAGGCTTCGAGGGCGCGGTGAAGATGCGCCAACAGCTGGACTGGATCGGGAAGACGACTTCGGCTCCTCGCTCGTTTCGCCTTGGTGCAGAGAACCTGTTTCAACGAGGGTCAGCATATCGAAATATGCTGGTAAAGGCGAGCTAGCCTGACTATACCAATCAACACGTTGTTTTAATGAAGCATGCATATTTGTGGGTTTCTATCTTGCCTTAGTTCATTTACAAGTAAGCAGCATATAGAATTTACTGAAATGAACGTGCCACCGTTCGGTGGATTTTACCTGCCCGTCTGAATTACCTGCACAATACTTACCATGCCTTCCCTGCCACGAAGACACAAGTTAGTTTGTAACAGGTTTAAATATACAAGATGATCACTGGCTTGGTTGCCATTTTGGACGGTAGTCTTTGACGAGAATGGTTTGCAACGAAAGTACAAGAGGTGATGCAAGCCATTCCGCCGAACAAGAGACTAGAACAATATGTCTCGCCCAGACCGGATCGATGCCAGTGCCCCAGCATCGTCCGCGAGACTTGACCCTGTGCACAAGTTGTCCATGATCGAACAAGATACAAGTAACAAGTTATTGCAGTTGAGGCAACAAGATTACAAGACAAGCAATTGTACAAGACAAGCAATAATTTATGATTTATTTCCAAGCGAACAAGCATGCCATTATGTATCCGTTCGTGCAGTTTATTTACAAGCATATAAACCAAGTCTATTCTCTTTTATCTTGGTTTCTTTTATTATTACTTGGTATCGTTTGATCGGGGCAAAGGAGATTGCAGATTATTAGATGTGAAGCTTGGAAGCAGGGCTAGCTAATCGGGTTGGTAGCCACTCACTTGGTTGGAAGGAAAGGAGAAGGAAAGAGGCGCTTCACGACTCCGCTCGCAAGCCGCCTACTGCTCGTTCACCTGCACACGAACAGCTCGATTAATACTTCTTCCTCTCTTTCCAATCTCGGAATAGAAGTGCAGTTCAATGAACGAAAATAATGAAAACCATCGAAACCGTTCAAGGAAAACAAGCAAATCCCAAAACCAACTCAAAGCACGAAAGCAACAAGTGACATCGAAAACCGAGGCAATAAAAGATAGCAGCGGAGAGGTCCCTCCTGACTCTGCCGCTAAGCCGATCCTTGGGGCCCTGTCCACTGAATATGGGAATCGATTCCGAAGAAACAAATCCATAACGAGGACGAGTTCTTAATTCAATCTATCCCGATCGAACGATACCGTCTTGTGTTTCTTAGCCGCGCTCTCCGCAACGGGAGAACGGGGTGCTACATCCTACCCAACTAATTGAAAGTTTTGTCCCGAAACTTAACAATGGAACCTACCGTTAGGGGTTATTGCGTTCGGGATGGCGATCAAGACTCAAGGAACAATCACGAACAGAATGGTTTGATTCACCACAGGCTAGGCATAAACCAAGTTTCATACGACATTTGTCGATTGCATGCCCTGACTTTTTACAGAATCTACAGTAGGGCATTGTGTTCCCTTTGTGTGAACCACCATCGTTTCGTCGCTTTGCCGCATTGTTTCCTCTCTCGTCGCTTTGGCGTTTGTGACTGGATGTATGCACAGCGCCGGCAGGAACGTGAGGATAAAGTGGTTCTAGAGATAGGACGTGATTCATGACTTCACGCATTGTACGATACTGATGAACGGCTATGTGCCCATGAATGGCAGGGCGTAGTCCACCTTCAAATCTTCTTGCTCGACTCGCTGCATCAGGTAAATAGGTCCTAGCGAATTTGGAGAGACGGTTGAATTCGGCGGAGTACTGCTTAACAGTCATGCTGCCCTGCCTCAGTTGTACGAACTCGTTCTCCATTTGACGTTGTACTGGAGGGGGTACAAACTCCTCTTTGAACGCGGCACGAAAAGTCGTCCACGAGATCGCCTCCTCTCCGTGATCAAATTGGAGAGATCGTCGATGCACGTCCCACCAATCGTGTGCGTTGAGGCAAAGATGTAGTTGCGCGCAGGCGACGCGCTTCTCTTCGGGGACCTCTAGCAGAGCGAAGTGATCTTCAAGTTCGGCCAACCAATCTAGAGCTACGACTGGGTCCTCAGTCCCGTTGAATGGGGTATTGCAGACTTTCTTGAAGTGGCCAAAGTCGAAGGCAGTCACATCCCTCGCCCTTGGAATTTGCGGCGTCTCTACTTCAAGCACGGGCTGTTCCACCGGAGTCGCTGGCGTTGCCGCAGACTGGTTGGATGCCAAAGTCTGAACGATCTGCTGCAGGGTATCTACCTGCTTCTGTTGGACTGAGAATCGTGCTTCTATATTGTCTTGAAACTTGAGCTGACTCTCTTCCGCCCGCTTCTCGGCCCGTTCATAGCGAGCCTCGTCCCTTTGTTGGTTTGCCTCCAATATCTGCAACATTCGTTGGATGTGATCGATGCTTGGCACGGCTCGCTGGCTCTCTGAACTTCCCGAAGTACCCGAACTACTTCCTTGGCCTTGCATTTCGTCCGGGGCTTGCGCTGCAGATTGCGCTGGAGCCACTCCTTCAAAAGAAGGTAAATTACATTAGGATCATAATGTATTATGGACTTATTGCATAAACGTATCTCATTTTGGCCTAGCGAGTTCAAGAGTTCGCACATGAATTTGATCGTTAAAGGAACTTTTCCAGCACGAAGTCTAAGGAACTTTGAATCTGTGCTCTGATACCACTATGTCATGACCCGATTCCTTAGAATCGTTGGAGCGTCCCCCGAATCGTGATGCCGTGCGGGCCTGGGGTTGCGCCCGCACAAGGCTAAAGTATTTTGCAAAGCAAGCACATATTCAGAGTACGCAGATAAATTGAAACACAGATTTGAAACATGGAAAAGTTCTCTTTATTGATAATGAACATCTATTATAAACTCTTAAACGAGTCAGCTAATATGCCGAACGGCTTACAAAAGAGATGACTCAAAATAAGATAACAGTCATGTACATTACATCCCTTTATAAACTTAAAATGAATAAGACCTCCAGGCTGGAGGATAGCTTTGCCACGGAGCTGCATTTGTGTATGAAGAGTTGCAGCTTCGGACTTCAAAAGGCTTCGAGGGCGCGGTGAAGATGCGCCAACATCTGGACTGGATCGGGAAGACGACTTCGGCTCCTCGCTCGGTTCGCCTTGGTGCGGAGAACCTGTTTCAACGAGGGTCAGCATATCGAAACATGCTGGTGAAGGTGAGCTAGCCTGACTATACCAATCAATACGTTGTTTTAATAAAGCATGCATATTTGTGGGTTTTTATCTTGTCTTAGTTCATTTACAAGTAAGCAGCATATAGAATTTACTGAAATGAACGTGCCACCGTTCGGTAGATTTTACCTGCCCGCCTGAATTACCTGCACAATACTTACCATGCCTTCCCTGCCACGAAGACACAAGTTAGTTTGCAACAGGTTTAAATATACAAGATGATCACTGGCTTGGTTGCCATTTTGGACGGTAGTCTTTGACGAGAATGGTTTGCAACGAAAGTACAAGAGGTGCTGCAAGCCATTCCGCCGAACAAGAGACTAGAATAATATGTCTCGCCCGGACCGGATCGATGCCAGTGCCCCAGCATCGTCCGCGAGACTTGACCCTGTGCACAATTGTCCATGATCGAACAAGATACAAGTAACAAGTTATTGCAGTTGAGGCAACAAGAGTACAAGACAAGCAATTGTACAAGACAAGCAATAATTCATGATTTATTCCCAAGCGAACAAGCATGCCATTATGTATCCGTTCGTGCAGTTTATTTACAAGCATATAAACCAAGTCTATTCTCTTTTATCTTGATTTCTTTTATTATTACTTGGTATCATTTGATCGGGGCAAAGGAGATTGCAGATTATTAGATGTGAAGCTTGGAAGCAGGGCTAGCTAATCGGGTTGGTAGCCACTCACTTGGTTGGAAGGAAAGGAGAAGGAAAGAGGCGCTTCATGACTCCGCTCGCAAGCCGCCTACTGCTCGTTCACCTGCACACGAACAGCTCGATTAATACTTCTTCCTCTCTTTCCAATCTCGGAATAGAAGTGCAGTTCAATGAACGAAAATAATGAAAATCATCGAAACCGTTCAAGGAAAACAAGCAAATCTCAAAACCAACTCAAAGTACGAAAGCAACAAGCGACATCGAAAACCGAGGCAATAAATAGCAGCGGAGAGGTCCCTCCTGACTCTGCCGCTAAGCCGATCCTTGGGGCACAGTCCACTGAATATGGGAATCGATTCCGAAGAAATAAATCCATAACGAGGACGAGTTCTTAATTCAATCTATCCCGATCGAACGATACCGTCTTGTGTTTCTTAGTCGCGCTCTCCGCAACGGGAGAACGGGGCGCTACACTTACGTGTCCTAGTCCTACGTATTTTGGGACTGGGGTGTGACATATTTTTAGTGGTGGCCCATGCAGGTCAGAGCATATTGTCTCGGTTACGTTACTGTACCGAGCAAGCCTGCACCTAGGATTAGAGCATAGGATCTCATCCATAATTGACTATGACTTATCTTTCTTCCAGTCTATCCTACTTACACAAATGCATCCTGCTTGATTCATGTGCTTCCCTGATAATTCTCGAGTATAGCCCCTGCTAGAATATAGGAATCCCTGTTGATAGGATGATACTTAGGGTAATATTCCTACTTAGAATACAATTAGGGCTTTAACATATCATTAAGTTCAGACTACTTAATGAACTCTAGCCTTCCATACTACCTAATGAACCCTAGCATCATTACCTATAGATCAACTTACCATTATCCCTTGATGTATTTATGTATGACTTGAGAGTAGTATAAATACTACTAGGATTAGTTAGAAAATTGACCATAGTGTTAACCCTAGACTTGAGGAACCCATAGAAATCTAAGGTTAAATACTAAGACTGAAACCTCAACCTATGTTTGGATAAACCAAAGTTTTTCGCCAGAGACCCTTTATCCTTGTTGGCGTAAAAGCCAAACAACTGCCTAGTTGGCGTAAAAGCCAAATGACTTTCTTGTTGGCGTAAAAACCAAACTATGCAGGAGATTGTCTCCTTTACGCCGCAGTTATGATAACTGCTACCCACGATCCCTTAGTCTTCCTTATCCTGCGTCATGAAAGCCACGTAGGTAACTGCCCTGCGTAAACCTGATTCATGAATTATAGATAACCAGCATAGAGTAACCTGATTAGGCGTAATATAATAATAGGATATGAGCGTATTTATTACAGCCTTAACTTTCCCCAGTCATGACCAAATCTTGTGCATTAAAGGCAGAGATACGCCTCGAGCCCTGTGCAAAAAGAAACAGCTTTTTGATGGGACATCTGATTTTGTCTCATCTCAAGTGTAAATGACTTGTATCCAATAAAGTCACTAAATGACAACCTGGGACTCCGTGCAAAATCATCATCGCAGCCGTCCTCTCGATCATCGTGCAGTACTTTTTGTCAGGTGTCAGGATTCACTAACTTGACTGACAAACTCATGAGTTCCTCGTACAACTTTACGCTGCAACATATTTCAGACTTGACGCAGTAAATTTTCTACGCGCAAATACTTTACGCACAAATTTTACGCGCGGACCTTTTACGCGTGAAAACTTTTTACGCAGACTTTGCGCAGGAAGTATATCAGACTTTTTACGCGGACTACCTTGAATCTTTATTTTACGCGGACAGTTCTAAAAGCTCTACTTTACGCCACTTTTCCTTGAATCTCTATTTTATGCGGACAGCCTATAGTGTTTACTAAGATTGTAGAACTTAGAAAGCCATACCTCTTTTTGGTCAACTAGCGACTTAGACAAAGAATTAGAATAACAACTGTAGAGATTATAAAGTCTTATATTTTTGTGAATTTGAATTATTTTTATAATTTCTCTCATCATAATCTAGCGTACTTATATTTGCTGTACTACCTTGACTTATGCCGCTATTATAGCCTTATTTTGCAAGCTTATTCTTTATCAAGCTTGTTCATGACATATGTATTATTGGAGTGTAAACCCCCTGATTTTCCAAAATTTTAAAACTTGGAATTTTCACAATTTTCTGGAATTTTCTGAGATTTTCTGTAAATTAAAAACAGGGTTTTAATATTTAAAAGATTATTCATTGATATTAAATAGTATTAAAATATTATAAAAATAATATTTTTGGGTGTAAAATAAAAAAGTGGACTTAGGACAATTTTTCTGGAATTTATCGGACCCCGGACCTATTTTTAAAACACCTAAAACTATTTATTTAATTATTTATTTATTTATTTATTTATTTATTAATTGTTTTATTATTATTATTATTATTATTTTTAAAATAAACCCGGCCCGCAGCCCATTGGGCCGGCCCAGCCCGGCCCAACAAGACCCAGCCCAGCCCAGCCCTACCGGGTCGGGCCGGGTCTGCCCGAACCCGAACCCGACCCGCTTGACCCGGCCCCTCTCCCCCTCCCTGTGCCCGCGTCTCGCGGCGGAGACGCCGCCGCCGCCCGCTCCGCCCGGCGCTACGCCCGCGAGCCTCGCCACGACCCTCCCCGACTTCGCCCATCCCGGCCACCCCCTCGGCCACGACCCCCTCCCAGCCCCCTTTAAAACCCTCCCCGTCGACCTCCCCCTCGACCACCACTCGCCGTGCCGACCACCGCTCGACCCCCCCACCACCACGACGAGCCCGCAGCGCCGCCGCCGACGGCAGCCCAGACCCCCTCCCTCATCTCCTCCTTCTTCCTCCCTCTCCTCCGCAACGGAGCCCGCCCGAGCCCAGCCGACATCACCCCAGCGCCGCCTTCAGCGCCGCCGCCGAGCCCGTCGCCGCCGTGCGCCTCGCCGCGCTGCCCCGGCCAGCCGCTCCCCGCCCCAGCGCCGCCTTCAGCGCCGTCCCCGCCGCCGGCCGACTCCCCAAGCCCTAACCCTAACCCTAGATTCTTCCCCTGTGTCCGACACGAGTCGGACACGTGTCGGACACGATCCGGATCCCTGGTTTTCGGGTCCCCTTCAGGTACTTGTAACTTTCGTCTCGTAGCTCTGTTTTCGATTCCGCATATTGCGTTGCGAAGCCTGTATGACCCTCTCGGTGCCCGGATAAACCGTTCGGGGCATCGCGTCCTGTGGTGATCGCACACCGCGATCCAAAAACAGGAAAAAAACCAGACTCCGTTTCACCCCGAAACTGAGTATGCTCCGCCAAACGGGACGACTTGGTCACGCGCGGTCTTCACAGATACGTGCGTGTCGTCGATACGGACGTGCGGGATTTCGCAGAAGCTGATTCGGGTGTGCGTGCACACCGGGGTCAACGCGTATCCGCGAACATCGCCCCGTATACGACTTTTCTGCAATTTGATCTAACTTTGTGTACACACGTCGGATAAAACGAAACTTGCGCCATCGGACTCGTAGCGATACGCTGGTCTTGTGACCCAAGTTTGGTTCGATTCCGAGAACGTTGACGAAATCGCGTGTCGTAGGCCCCACAGGCCCCGCTCGACGGACGATTTTGTGATCGGCTCATCGGAATTCATTTCTGAAAGTTCTGTTGGGTTCGTATCAGCGTTTCTGACCTGTTGACACTAAGTTTAGTGAATTTGGAGACCGTTGACCCTGACGCATTTTTTGGTGCAAAGCGGGCCCACAGGTGGACCCCGTTTTGGCCCAAAACTGCCGTTTTTGCCCTTGTCTCCAAATTGGACCCAAGGACAGGCGTTTCTAGCTGATTGATATCTTCTGGATCTGATGGTGATGTTTGTTTCAGCAACCGAGTACCGCCTGCAAATCCAACTGAAGTCAGAGTCGAAATCAGAGCCGAAACCACATGCAAGTGTACCTTGCCAAAACTTGCAGCTTGCTACCTATTTCCTGGACTTGGTTATACATCAGTGGGCAAGTAAAGCCTGCCAATTCTCAGATATTTCTGGTTATAGTATTTTACTTGATTTCTTGTGGAATTAAATGTAAACCTATTTAACTGCTTAACCTAGGAAGCGTGCGACGTACTTAGCGTCCGATCATAGTCGGGTGCCAACCCCGTACGCGGTGTTGGGTACGTCACTTAGAGTTGGACAATCGATACCCTTACTCTTGGTGCTTGTCCTATCAAGTACAACAGAACCCAGGACACTTGACACTATTCATGGACAGGATCTTTTGAGATATTCATGGTGATTCTGTATAGGATACAGACTTTATGGCATTGACATTATGTTCCTAGATACTGTATGACTTGTTGCATTAGATATGATCTTACGTGACATGGACATGGGGCCACATGGACATGGGACGTGTGATTACATTGGGTGGGGAGAGACACACAGGCTACAGGCTATTTTCATATATATATACTATTAGTGTGAGGTCGTAGACTCTCCAGCAGAGCTAGACCCTTTACGTGTTATTACTGCTACCGGCTCCCCGACACAGAGCCGGTAGTGGCTCAGCCTGAGTTCTAGTGATGCTCTCAACTTGCATTTATCACTTAGCTGGTTACATAGTTTATCCTGCTGTTTCATTTAATGCTGCTGCACTGCTTATATTTTGGCTTGTATTATCTGTACCTTGTTATGTCCCCTGAGGACCTGGAATGGACTATGTCCCCAGGTATAGCTGAAGAGATCCATCCAGAGATACCCCGTACCAGAGCACTTCCAGGAGCTATACCAGGACCTGAAGACGAGCTCGCACCAGAAGACTTCTCCTGAGCACCGGCTTCATATACACAGTATTTCTATTTCAGCATTTTATTTCCTGTCTTTCTTCTTAAATGTAACAGAATAATTCTCGGATTTGTTTTCCGAGATAACCTTATTTAATATTGCTTATTTATTTCTATTGCATTATTCTAGCAATTAATCTGTGGTTGTTCTGTGGATGAAATTAGAAATACCTGAGACTTGTAACCTATTACTGCTAGACTACAGCTTAAGCGTGCCCTGATGGATCCATTAAATTGGGTTATCCATCGGTGCGTGCTGCTGGCCATTGCCACGTGCTCAGTCCCTCGGCATTCTGGGACTGGGGCGTGACATGGTTTTTGTGGTGCCCCATGCAGGTCTACGACTAAATTGTTCGGTTTCAACTTAGGGACCGAACAGGCCTGCAATAAGATAGGATAAGTTTTTAGGATCTCATCCACTTGCTTGAATCATTTTTTGATATCTGTATCGTACTCGGACTAATTTGAATTTGCATCCTGCCTTGATTCCTGTGCGCCTCTTATCGTTTATATTTGATACAGGGAAATAGACCCACAAGCCAGCAACGAAGATCATGCAGAAATACCACGAACCGTTGTGGTTACCCAAGAAGACGATGTGATCCCAATCGGTGAAGGCCAATCATCATAAGGCAGTCAAGCCAGTCAGCCTGCCTCAATAACCCATCAGGATGGCATTCCACCCTCGACGCAGCCTACTCCACCGATGCCTTCCTTCCCACTGGGACCGCCTATGGACGAACAGCAGATGTTCCGCATGTTCTACATAATGATGCAAGCCTATCAGAGGGTGCAACAAGAAGCTCAACAAAACCAATCGGAAAACTCCATCGACAGAACTAGCTCGGAGTCATGGAGGCCAAACAGTTCAAATGCAACCGCCTTCGACGAGGACGTCCTTACTACAGCAAGACCCGTGGAGTGCACCACAAGGATCGAGTCCAGCCAAAAGCGGCCGTATGCGTCAGCACCGGACCAATCACAACAAGAAAGAGATGCAAAGCGGCCACAGATACATCCACTACCAAGAACAGCATCAGGAGCCTCATTCCTTCCTACTTGTCACTACTGTGGCAAGGTAGGCCACATCGCTAAAGAATGTCGACGCAGACTGGGACAATGTCTATCTTGTGGATCCCAGAAGCATGCGGTAAGAAGGGATTGCCCAGAACGTCGAGAGAAACCAGTGGTGATTCACCAACCAGCCACATCAACACCAGCCGGAACACCACAGGAAGGAACTCCAAAGAAGCCTCAGCTGCACCAGCCACCCGAAGCATCTCCGAAAGTACTGCCCACTTGTCTACATTGTCACAAACAATGCCACATTGAGAGCGGGTGCAGACGTAAGATGGGATTATGCCTGATTTGCGGAACCAATGAACACTTGGCCATGGATTGTCCTCAGCATCGGGAGAAAGCATTGACGAGTCTTCAACCCGCCTCATCAGCCCCAGCTGTAGTACCACAGGCAGAAATTGCAAGGAAGTCTCACATACACCAGCCACCAGAAGCATCTCCACCGGCAATACCTGTCTGTCCATATTGTCACCGGCGAGGCCACACTGAGGACAAGTGCAGACGAAAGAAGAGATTATGCATAGCTTGCGGATCCAGTCAGCATTTATTCAAAGAATGCCCTGAGCGTCGAGACAGAGTACCAACAGGTAACAAGCAAGTGTTACCAGCACCACGGTCAGCCTCTCCAGCATTGCAAGCTTCACCAATACCGAGGCCACCCTTGGTAACCCAGGCAACACTCTTCCAGCAGACTCAACAGCAGCAGAGGAATCAACTGCAAGGACACGGACAAGCTCCAGCGAAGACCGTGGAGAACGCGCAGACTCGTGGAGTAGCTGATGCGCGTAAGTGATTTGTAGTTATCCGTTTCTAGTCTTGTTTTAGCTCGTGCCCGTTGGTTCGTGACCTCAGCCCCAACCTAGTAAATTGCAACTTGTTAATAACAACCTGGTTTTTCATAAAAGTTATAATTTTAACTAGATTTTCCTGGAAAGTGTAAACTTTCAATTTTTAGGAAAACGGTACTTCCCTAAGTATCTTGTGATGTATTTTCAAACGATGTTGCGACCGCGTCATCTCTGTTGACCGGTTATTCTTTGATTGCGAGGACGCAATCCTCTTAAGGGGGGTAGATTGTAAACCCCCTGATTTTCCAAAATTTTAAAACTTGGAATTTTCACAATTTTCTAAAATTTTCTGGGATTTTTTGTAAATCAAAAACAGAATTTTAATATTTAAATGATTTTTTATTGATATTAAACAGTATTAAAATATTATGAAAATAATATTTTTGGGTGTAAAATGAAAAACTGGACTTAGGATAATTTTTCTGGAATTTATCGGACCCCGGACCTATTTTTAAAACACCTAAAACTATTTATTTAATTATTTATTTATTTATTTAATTATTAATTGTTTTATTATTAATATTAATATTATTTTTATTATTTTTAAAATAAACCCGGCCCGCAGCCCATTGGGCTGGCCCAGCCCGGCCCAACAAGACCCAGCCCAGCCCAGCCCTACCGGGTCGGGCCTGGTCTGCCCGAACCCGAACCCGACCCGCTTGACCCGGCACCTCTCCCCCTCCCTGTGCCCGCGTCTCGCGGCGGAGACGCCCCCACCGCCCGCTCCGCCCGCGAGCCTCGCCACGACCCTCCCCGACTCCGCCCATCCCGGCCACCCCTTCGGCCACGACCCCCTCCCAGCCCCCTTTAAAACCCTCCCCGTCGACCTCCCCCTCGACCACCACTCGCCGTGCCGACCACCGCCCGACCCCCCCCTACCACCACGACGAGCCCGCAGCACCACCGCCGACGGCAGCCCAGACCCCCTCCCTCATCTCCTCCTTCTTCCTCCCTCTCCTCAGCAGTGGAGCCCGCCCGAGCCCAGCCGACATCACCCCAGCGCCGCCTTCAGCGCCGCCGCCGAGCCCGTCGCCGCCGTGCGCCTCGCCGCGCTGCCCCGGCCAGCCGCTCCCCGCCCCAGCGCCGCCTTCAGCGCCGTCCCCGCCGTCGACCGACTCCCCAAGCCCTAACCCTAACCCTAGATTCTTCCCCTGTGTCCGACACGAGTCGGACACGTGTCGGACACGATCCGGATCCCTGGTTTTTGGGTCCCCTTCAGGTACTTGTAACTTTCGCCTCGTAGCTCTATTTTCGATTCCGCAAATTGCGTTGCGAAGCCTGTATGACCCTCTCGGTGCCCGGACAAACCGTTCGGGGCATCGCGTCCTGTGGTGATCGCACACCGCGATCCAAAAACAGGAAAAAAACCAGACTCTGTTTCACCCCGGAACTGAGTACGCCCCGCCAAACGGGACGACTTGGTCGCGCGCGGTCTTCAAAGATACGTGTGCGTCGTCGATACAGACGTGCGGGATTTTGCAGAAGCTGATTCGGGTGTGCGTGCACACCGGGGTCAACACGTATCCGCGGACATCGCCCCGTATCCGACTTTTCTGCAATTTGACCTAACTTTGTGTACACACGTCGGATTGAAACGAAACTTACGCCATCGGACTCGTAGCGATACGCTGGTCCTGTGACCCAAGTTTGGTTCGATTCCGAGAACGTTGACGAAATCGCGTGTCGTGGGCCCCATAGGCCCCGCTCGACGGACGATTTTGTGATCGGCTCATCGGAATTTATTTCTGAAAGTTCCATTGGGTTCGTATCAGCATTTCTGACATGTTGACACTAAGTTTGGTGAATTTGGAGACCGTTGACCTTGACGCGTTTTTCGGTGCAAAGCGGGCCCACAGGTGGACCCCGTTTTGGCCCGAAACTGCCGTTTTTGCCCTTGTCTCCAAATTGGACCCAAGGACAGGCGTTTCTAGCTGATTGATATCTTCTGGATCTGATGGTGATGTTTGTTTCAGCAACCGGAGTACCGTCTGCAAATTCAACTGAAGTCAGCCGAAATTAGAGCCGGAACCACAGGCAAGTGTACCTTGCCAAAACTTGCAGCTTGCTACCTATTTCCTGGACTTGGTTATACATCAGTGGGCAAGTAAAGCCTGCCAATTCTCAGATATTTCTGGTTATAGTATTTTACTTGATTTCTTGTGGAATTAAATGTAAACTTGTTTAACTGCTTAACCTAGGAAGCGTGCGACGTACTTAGCGTCCGATCATAGTCGGGTGCCAACCCCGTACGCGGTGTTGGGTACGTCACTTAGAGTTGGACAATCGATACCCTTACTCTTGGTGCTTGTCCTATCAAGTACAACAGAACCCAGGACACTTGACACTATTCATGGACAGGATCTTTTGAGATATTCATGGTGATTCTGTATAGGATACAGACTTTATGGCATTGACATTATGTTCCTAGATACTGTATGACTTGTTGCATTAGATATGATCTTACGTGACATGGACATGGGGCCACATGGACATGGGACGTGTGATTACATTGGGTGGGGAGAGACACACAGGCTACAGGCTGTTTTCATATATATATACTATTAGTGTGAGGTCGTAGACTCTCCAGCAGAGCTAGACCCTTTACGTGTTATTACTGCTACCGGCTCCCCGACACAGAGCCGGTAGTGGCTCAGCCTGAGTTCTAGTGATGCTCTCAACTTGCATTTATCACTTAGCTGGTTACATAGTTTATCCTGCTGTTTTATTTAATGCTGCTGCACTGCTTATATTTTGGCTTGTATTATCTGTACCTTGTTATGTCCCCTGAGGACCTGGAATGGACTATGTCCCCAGGTATAGCTGAAGAGATCCATCCAGAGATACCCCGTACCAGAGCACTTCCAGGAGCTGTACCAGGACCTGAAGACGAGCTCGCACCAGAAGACTTCTCCTGAGCACCGGCTTCATATACACAGTATTTCCATTTCAGCATTTTATTTCCTGTCTTTCTTCTTAAATATAACAGAATAATTCTCGGATTTGTTTCCCGATATAACCTTATTTAATATTGTTTATTTATTTCCATTGTATTATTCTAGCAATTAATCTGTGGTTGTTCTGTGGATGAAATTAGAAATACCTGAGACTTGTAACCTATTACTGCTAGACTACAGCTTAAGCATGCCCTGATGGATCCATTAAATTGGGTTGTCCATCGGTGCGTGCTGCTGGCCATTGCCACGTGCTCAGTCCCTCGGCATTCTGGGACTGGGGCGTGACATGGAGTACTACACTAATACATTTTAGAATCAGTGTATTACGGTCTGATCAACCATAGTGCACTTGGTTCGTCCTTCGCTTAACTACTTTACGTGGATTGAGATATATAGTGATTAGTAGACGGATGTACTTGCCCTCTAGATATGTTTGAGCATATCGTATCAGCTACATAACTGTGCTAATACGAATATGTGAATATGGATTACCAGAATAGGATTTTAATCCACAACTGTCTTGATAATTTCCATTAGAATTCTTTAAACGCCTTGAATCCCCACACTTCTAAATCTATTACCTCCCCCTTGAACTCTTGATTATTGTTTTTCGTCTTCCCTTATTTCGGAAAGACGAAACCTCGTGCTTAGTATAAATACAAATAGTGCACTGTTTTTGTAGCCATTTCTGTTTGTTTCTTACGTAATTACCAAACTATATTATTAGATTAGATTGCAGTTTAAAACTGTGCTATTTTTTTTAGAATGACCTTCGCTACCTACCTACGTGCATCACTATGACAGCATAAAATTTTTATTTTTGCCTCGTAACTTGGGTCAAGTTCAGAACTCAAGTATTACGATAAAGAATGTACCATTTGCTGTCAGAGGTCTAAATAGATTTCACCTGGATGAGCAATTGACTGACTCCTGAATGGATAGCAGCACCTATGACTAGGTTAACTTGTAAGGATTAAGAATTCTATGGACCGACTCACCAAGTCAGCACATTTCTTACCTTTAGAGTTGGCCAGTCTGCAGAAGCTTTAGCTAACTTATATATGAGACAAATCGTAAGATTGTACGGCATACCAGTCAGCATTTTACCAGACAAGGATTCGCGTGACCAGAATTGGTGGTCAACACCGTAGAGACAGTTAAGTAAATGCAAGGACACTGGCGAGCAGTACAAGACAGACAGAAGCAGTAGGCAGACCGTCATCATCGTCCCATGGAATTCAAAGTGGACGATCATGTCATCTTGAGGATATCACCTACTAGAGACACTATTCGATTCGGATGATGCAGCAAATTGAGGCCAAGGTATATTGGACCATTAACGTGCTAGAAAGAGTGGGAGTATGGGCATATCAACTTGCGCAACCACCTTCACTTGAGGGAGCACTTGATGTATTCCACGTATCGCAACTCAGGCGATATGTGACGGACAGCAGTCATGTTCTCAACCATTCGGAGATCACCATTAGGCCGAGCTTGTCGTATCAAGAGCAACCCGTGGGAATCCTTGATCATAGAGAAAAAGTTATTGAGGAATCAATCTATTCCCTTGGTCCGCGTGGCATGGAAACATGGCGCGCCAAGAGAATCTACTTGGGAGCGTGTGGACGACATACGTAAACATTTTTTTGAACCTATTCGTAAACCAAGATATAAATTACTTTGTTAAATCATATCTTATGCCGTCCTTGATTTCTACCGTGACTTAGTTTTAATTTCAAGGACGAAATTTCTATAAGTTGGGTAGATTGTGAAACCCCAAATCCTGAAAAATTGTATTAGATATTTTATTATTATTTTAAATAATTATTTTAGTAATTATTTGCTAAATAGAGAAAATATAATTTATTTAATTTTTATTTGAGGTGTTTGTACATCTAGGAGATTTTTGGAGCCATTATAAATTTTTTCTAATTTATTTCATGTAGGAGACCCGGTGGACAGTTGCCAGCTTAATGGAGTGCACAAATATATTTTTCTAGAATTTTATAGGTATATATATGTATATATATAATTATATATATGTGTGTGTATATTAGATTAGTTGATAAAGAAAAAGAAAAAGAAATAGAAAGTGGGTTTGGATCCTTAATGGATCCAAACCCAAACCCGCAAACCCAAACCCATTCTTCCAAAGCAAAACCATTCCAACCATTTGAAACAGCGGCTGCAGCAAAACTAGAAATTAAGCAAATAAAGGAAAGAAATAAAGTTAGTAAGAAAGAAAGGAAAAGAATAAGAAAACAGCGGCAGTAGCAACCCGAGCGGTTCCCCCCCCCCCCCTTCTCCTGGCGACTCTCTCTCTCTCTCTCTCTCTCTCTCTCTCTCTCTCTCCCTATATATATTAACAAGATCCAAGCCCTAACCCGAATTCTCCCTCTCCACCTCGACGACCGAAGCCGACCTGCTGCTCACCACCATCCATCCCGCACTCTTCCCCCTCCTTCCCTCGACCGGAACACACGACGCCACCCGTCGAGACTCGCCGTTGTCCATCGCCGGAGACCCGCTGCTGAAGCCGACTTCGACGATCACCGGAGACCCGTCAGAGACCCGCTGAACTCTGACCAGACACAGCAGCCGGACACAGTAACCGGACACGGCAGATTCGAATCAGGACACAGCACAGTGACCCGGACACGAGAAAACCTCGTTCCACGGAGCCCTGTTTAGGTAACCCATTCTCTCTCCTCGTTGTTCCGTTTTCCATTCCGTCAGTTGTGACACGTAGGCTGTGTAACTCTCTCGATGCCCGTGCAACCCGCTCGGTGCGTCGTGTCCTGTGGCGATCGCAAACCGCGATCCAAAAACAGGAAAAATAATACCCCGTTTCACCCCGGAACTGAGTACGTTCCGTCAAACGGGACGACTTGGTCGCTCGCGGTCTTTACCGAAACGTGCGCACCGTTGATACGGACGTGCGGGATTTTGCAGAAGTTGATTTGGATGTGCGTGCACACCGGAATCAACGCGTATCCGCCGACAACGTTCCGTATCCGCCTGTTCTGGAACACGCTGTAACTTTGTGTACACACGTCGGATCGAAACGAAATTTGTGCCATCGGACTCGTAGCAATATGCCGGTCCTGTGATCCAAGTTTGGTTCGATTCTGAGAACGTTGACAAAATCTCGTATCGTGGGCCCCACAAGCTCCACTTGACGGGCGATTTTGTGACCGGCTCATCGGAATCCAATTCTGGACATTCCGTTGGTTTCGTATCATCGTTCCTGACTTGTTGACACTAAGTTTGGCGAATTTGGAGACCTTTGATCCTGACACGTTTTTTGGTGCAAAGCGGCCCACATGTGGACCCCGCTTTGACCAGAAACTGTCATTTTTGTCCCTGTGTCCAAATTGGACTTAAGAACAGGCGTTTTTAGCTATTTGATATTTTTTGAGACTGTTAGTGATGTTTATTTCAGCATCCGGAGACATTTATTCTGAGGCCATAGTTTCTGACTTTGGCATTTGACATCTGGACGTTATATTTTGCAGCTCTCTTGCCAGGCAAGTATACCTTGCCTTGTTGTACTGTTTAAATTCAGTTATTGTTAGTTACATGTTTATCTATTTTAAATATAAATGTGCGCATCCGAGAAAATTCGGGTGCAGTCAACGAAGGCGTTGACGTTAGGACTTGTGTCTGACCTAGTGTCTAGTAGACCAACCTAAAAGTTGTGAAGTTATTGATATAACTTTCCAGGCCTTGACACGTATCATTATACGTCACAGAGTGAGTTCATGTAGGGACGCGTGCCTCATGCGCGACTGGCCATCAGTGTGAGCAACACGTGTAACGGTATTTAGCTTAGTTGGTTATTTTATTGAGACTTGCATCATAGTAGGAGGTGTCCACGTCGTTTTCACGACTTGTACATCTATATTGGGCGGGGAAGACATCTAGTAGGCGTGTGGGACAACCCCCCTCCTTGAGTTTTTATCCTTCGTACCATGCTCCTCGGAGATGGTCGATTGCAGAGTGCCCATGCGTCTGGGGGGCATATGACACCTATACTAGCCAGTCATGACGATTGGTAAATTACGTCAGCATATGTCTAGCCTACACTTTTCCATGCGTACTACCAGGTCTTTAAATTGCATTCACTTAGATGGTTAGCACACCCCATTTATTTATTCAGTATTTACATACATGGCATATTTTTCTGTATCTTGTTATGTCCCTCTGAGGACATGGTCCCTTACCAGGTGTAGATGTTCCTGAGTATTCGCAGGAGCGCAGATCCGGACATGTTACGTATATTCCGAGGAGGTCTTCTCTTCGAGCCTCGTGATTGTCAGATGCTGTTCTTATATGGTGTGTATCTGTTCCATTTTATATTCTATTTCGGCAGTGGATTTGTTTCTATCCGACTGTCATTCTTTAGATACTTATTATTGAGATCTAGTTACCTGGTTATTGGTTATTCATGTTTATGTGATTTCTGTGGATGAGATTTAGATATTACCCTGTGACTTGTGATTAGTTTTACCATATATGAATTATTGTTCATTATACAGCGTACGCTTGTATTATGGTTTCCATATATTGGAGTTGCCATATATACAGGCGGCTGGCATGCTTACGTGTCCTAGTCCTACGTATTTTGGGACTGGGACGTGACACTAGTGGAAGCCGGTCACGTGGCGGTTGTAAACTCTTACAACCACTTTTGGTTGTAAGAGTTAGGGGTGAGCATTAATCGGTTTTGGACCGAAAATCAAATCGAGTCGAACCGAATAAGAGATTTTTTCGGTTAAATTTTTTTTTGTTAGATTTCGGTTTTGAAAATACTAAATTTTTTTATTCAGTTTTGGTTTTGGATTTTAGTTCAAAACCGAAAACCAAATAAAAAAAAAATAGTTTATATATATATATATATATATATATATATATATATATATATAAACAAAAAAAAGAAGCATATAAACCAAAAAATCGGATAAACAAAAAATCGAATCGATTTAATTCGGTTCAGTTTGGTTCGACTATGGACCATTTTGATTCGATTTCGATTTTGCTTATCCGATTTTTTGTCCAATTCGATTTTCGATTATTTGGTTGGAATAACTTAATTAATCGAAATGCTCATCCATAGTAAGAGTAGCATTGCCGCTACTTAAAAGTGTGTCGTTGTACAAATGTCAACAAGTCTTAAGATACAGGAGTGTTGAGGATTGTAAAATTGATGCCACACAAGGCTAAACAGGCTTGGTCCGAATAAAGCTAGATGACGCGTTTAACTCGTTGAAGAGAGCGAACCGGCTGACTCCTATTCGGTAGCCACTACTTTGAAAAATATTTATCTGACAGAAAAAAAAAATAGAAAAAAAAATAGTTCCTCATTTTTCAGCCTTTATTACAAAATTTATGACAAAAATAGCCATATGTTATTATTTATTTTACCAATTAACACTTCGTATTTTGGATCTCTTTAATCGAAATATTATTGGAACATTGAATTTTTTTTTCTTTACTGCATCAACCAAACACTATAAGAAAAATCAAATGGTCTTTTCTATATGGTTTTCATGTTTTACCAAACACAGTATATATATATATATATATATATATATATATATATATATATATATATATATATATATATATATATATATATATATATATAGAGAGAGAGAGAGAGAGAGAGAGGTGAGATGGCACCTCACTCTAAAAACAAGGATGGCGGTGACGTGTCACAATCACAACCACACATTTCATAATTGGCAATTTGCACTTAACCCCCTCCCCTCGTTTGTGTGGTTGTGATTGTGCCACGTCACTGCCACCCTTGTTTTTAGAGTGAGGTGCCATCTCACCTCCCTTATTCTCTCTCTCTCTCTCTATATATATATATATATATATATAGAAAATACAAGAAAATTTATTTTCCTTCCGTGAACCAAATAAGGCATTAGGGACAACTATGAAGGCTACCCGTAACTCATGTTGTTGGGTAGGTCGGGCCTAGACCAATCCGACCCAGTTCTGATTGAGTTTGACCGGGTTTAATCTGGGCCAGATGTGGACCAACTTAAATCTAGCCAGATTTAGAACCGAGTAGTCCGAATCGAGTTGGACCAGGATGGTTCCGGGGCCAACGATTTTGTTTAAAGCAAGGCCTTGGCACACTATTTAAACAACTAATAATAATAGATGCCGTATAGAACAAAAAAAGTATTGTAGAGAGTAAAAGAACAAGTCAATAAGAAAATTTAATAAATTTTATTTAATTGAGAAAATTTTAATTTATGTTATTCTTATTAGATAGGTGTTTGTTGATATGCCTTTTGTTTACATTTTAGTTTTCAATCTCTCTTTGAGCTTCCTAATAGCAAGCACCGTAAAATATCCTTATGTATATGAAATTTTCGGATGTTAAATGACTAAAAATATCTTTGTAATATAGTTATTATAAGAATATTTTGCTAAAAATATTCTTGAATACTATTTGTATAAATAATGAGAATATTTTGGTAAACATATCCTCCAAAAGACCATAACGTCCTTTAATATGGTTTTGGGGGTATTTGACCAAATTGTCCCTCCTCCATGGGCGGCCATATTAATGTTTATACGGAAGGGATCAAATTGTTTTTTTTAAAATAATTGTTAGATTGTAATAAATTTAAGGGGGTGGCAGGACGCACATGGGAGGAAGGACCCAGTGTGGTCTGGGCCAGGTCGGGCTCTTGGGCTTGAGTGGAAAAAAATAAAATCAACCCAATCCATTTAGTTGAGCTGGGCAGTCCCGGTCCAGACCTTGGAACTGAAAATCCAATTGGACTGAAATTGGGATGGGTTAGGTCAATTCCTAACTTTGACCAACCCGATCCAGGGCTGGCTTGCGGGTAGCTAGGCCCACACTGGACTCGTTGTGGTAGGGGACAAACTGTTATTACAAGTCCGTCTTCCCTCTTCTGAGACCAAACTGGTAACATGTCTACCCACGTAGGACGAAAGGAAGAAAGAACATCCTTCCGACCACAGGGAGATAGGATAGCCCATAAGGTACATAATAAATGTTGAGAACGAAGGATACCGTTATTAACACTCCTAAAATCTTATCACGCACTACTCTTCTAATTTTATTCATCCCAATTTTAAATCTGTTTCTGCATTAAATCTGACATTAATTTAGAATTTGAATTAATAAAATTATAAGATGAGTGCAGGATGAGATTTTAGAAGTGTCACAAATTAATGCAGGGACATATTTGGAATTTGAATGAATAAAATTAAAAAATGAGTGCAGGATGAGATTTTAGGAGTGTCAATAATGTCACCCTTTAGATATTGATAGAGTTTTGAAATTATCTTGTTTATATAATAAAACTTTAAGCTAATACATTGTCCTCTGCTGGTAGGTGGTATGCATATAAAGTTTATTTATTTTAACCTGGGGAAGTTTTACGATTCATAAACCAAAGTTACATTAAAGAACATTATCAAACTTTGAAGATAAAATTATTTCTTTCTTTTACCAATTATAAAAAAGGTCCGTGGCCTGGCCCGAAGCACCAAGCCCGAGTTAGGGTTTAGTTGGAAATTGATTAAGAGTCGGGCTGTATGGGTTATAAAAGTTTCGGGCCAATTTTTTTTTTCCAGACCTGACCCAGTCTTACAAAATCTAGGTCCTGTCAGCAGAGTTAATTTAATATACTTGGACTTGGACCTTGAATTTTCTTGAGAAAAGTTCCTCGAGTCGAGGTCAAGTAATCTGTATCATGGTTTGCGGTTAGAGCCGGTCAAAAAATAAGCATTACAAGACTTTGAGCTTGAACAATCCATGTATGCTAGGACCATCCCTCAGACTTGTTGTGACCCTACAAGAGGTCACGGTCGCAGGTGGTCCTCCATGACCGGTCCACAATAACGAAATTAGTTCCGAATAAGCCGACCAAATCCCAAAGACAAGTTTTTGTTTGCAACATATTTACCACTAAAGACATGTTTGATAAACCGTAAGTGTGAAAAGATTTAGATTTGCACTTTCAATGATAAATTTTATGTAGGAATCCATCCACTTTCTTGTTCCCCTAGAAGAAGACAAATGTGTTTAAGTTGAGATAGAAAGTGGAAGATAACACAAAAATATTTGGTTGAATTAGTAGAGTAAAAGTGAAAAGTAGAAAAGTATATTATAATAATAATAAATTATAATTAATTTATATAATAATTGAATAATTAGTTTAATAAATTAAAATAATAATTAACTATCATAATTATATAATAATTAGCTATCCTAATTATATAATTAAATAAGAAAATTATTTTAAATAATAAGTAACTACTCTATTTATTTATTTAATTACTAATAATTAGATCATCCAAACATAGTAAGACAAAATCTAGATAGTACGGACACATAAAAAATTATTTGTCGTGTCGGACACGTATCAAAAAGCTGAACAAATACGTAATGTTTATCGTGTCGTATTCGTGGTCTCACTATACAAGTCAAAAAATAAATACTAAATTAATATAAATAAATTGTATGTATTTACCGATAACATGAATTAATAATAAAATATTATATTTAAAATATTAATTATTTTTTTATTAATTATTATTTAGTTGAATCAATAATTAGCAACAAAAAATCATAAGCAATTAATTTTACTTAATCAATTATTAGATATGTACTTATACAATTGATTAAATGAAACTAATTATTAGTTACATGCTTAAATATTTATTACAGAAAATTTACTGTAGCGAAATAAATTTATATTTAGTTTATCTAACCGAAACAAGTTTGAAAAAATTAGAAAAAAAGTCAGGCTCCGCCAACACTGTTGGCGGAAAACAACAAAAAAAATAAAATAATAAAAAAACGCGGGCCCCACGGCCAATTCCCGCCAACGGAGTTGGCTGAAATTGGGGGGGGCCAATTTCAGCCAACTCAGTTGGCGGAAATTGGCCCATGGGGCCCACTTTTTTTTTGGGTTTTGTTTGGTTTGGTTTTTTTACTTTCTTTGGTTTGGTTTTTTTGTTGGTTTATTGTAATTAGTTATATTTCTGTTTTATTTATTTAGTTTAGTTTAATTTTGTAATTAGAGTTAAGTAAATTTATTTTAACGAAATAAAATTAAAATAAATTAATTGGAAAGAAATATTTAGAAATATTATTTGGGTTGTAAATATTTTAGGACGATCTTATGCTCATTTTGGATTATGGATAATGTTAAATAAAGGTATTAGAAATATTTAGAAATATTTAGAAATACCATTCGGAGAGATGACCATTATTCTAGCTGATTTGGCATATATAAGGTATTTCGTCCGGGCCACCATTATTCTAGCTGAAAGGTATTGCCAATTAATTTCCTAATACCTTAATTTCATTATGGATAATGTTGGTTGTAAATTAATTGGCAAACCCAAATTAATTGGCATATTCAATCCATAAATAAAAAAAACCAAAGCAAAACATAATTCAAAACAAAACTAAATAAATTAAAATCCAAAACAAAAGTAAATAAAAAAACTAAATAAAAAAATGTTGGCTCTGTTGGCTAAAAAAACAAAATAAAAAAATAAAATAAAAAAACTAAACCAAATAATAAAACAAAACCAACTCAAAAAAACCAACTAAAAAAAACCAACCAAAACAATCCAAAACAAACTAACCCAAACCACCCCAAAAAACCGTGGGCCCCACACCCCAAAATCCGCCAACTATGTTGGCTGAATTTTGGTGTGGGGCCCACGGATTTTTTTGATGGTTTGGGTTGGTTTGTTTTGGTTGGTTTAGGGTTTGGTTTGATTATTTATTTTGTTTTATTACTTTATTTTCATAGACATAACATAATTAATTTAAATGTTTCTAAATTTTTTTTGGAGATCGAAACATCATTTTAAATCTGTGGGCCCCCACATCCAATATAAATTTATTTCACTACAGTAAATTTTAAATATTCAAAAATAATATTACCGAAAGTCAAATTTGGAGGTCGAAACATCGTTTTTTGACGATTCTAAAATTTTTCGAAGTTCGTAAAACTGTAAAACAGTTTATCCCGAAGTACTTTTCCATACGGTCATTTTGGCTCAAACTGGAGCTTGTTTCGATCTCCCAGTCAAAAGTTATGATACTTTAAAGTTTTAAAATTTATATTTTTGCCTGTAACATATGCGTCTTGTTTCGGATAAATTTTTTTTCTACATGATTTGTGTTACACTCGTCGAAAACATACAAATCGACTTATTATTTAACAAAAAATGATTTATAAACAAGTAGTTATGGCCGTTCGAAGTCTGCTCGACGGCAGACGTAATAGTCTTACGGCAAATTTTTAATATTATTATTTTTTAGCGTCTGTTAACGACGAAAAAATTTACGATATAAATATAATATTTTTAAATATAAACGTCCAATTCATATTGATATTTTTTTCGTAATTTTTTAAACTTTTATGTTTTAGATGTAATTTATACAAATTTTGATGCTTTGGAAACAAATTTCCGAAAATAATATTTCTAAATATTTCTTTCCAATTAATTTATTTTATTTTAATTTTATTTCGTTAAAATAAATTTACTTAACTCTAATTACAAAATTAAACTAAACTAAATAAATAAAACAGAAATATAACTAATTACAATAAACCAACAAAAAAATCAAACCAAAGAAAGTAAAAAAACCAAACCAAACAAAAAAAAAAAAAAAAAAGTGGGCCCCATGGGCCAATTTCCGCCAACTGAGTTGGCTGAAATTGGCCTCCCCCCCCATTTCAGCCAACTCCGTTGGCGGAAATTGGCCGTGGGGCCCGCGTTTTTTTTTTTTTTTTTTTTTTTTTTTGTGCTGTTTTCCGCCAACAGTGTTGGCGGAGCCTGACTTTTTTTCTAATTTTTTCAAACTTGTTTCGGTTAGATAAATTAAATATAAATTTATTTTGCTACAGTAAATTTTCTGTATTTATTAGTTATACATTAACAAATTTGATTTTAAAAAAAGGGAGAGGGGGAGGAATCCGCCCACATCTAGGGGGCAGAATTGGATGTGGCAGCAGGCCTATATGGCTATATGCACCCGACAGGAATTGAAGCAAGTCACTTCAGTGTCCTTTTCATTTGGAAAATCACTTGAACCAAACAATTTAGTATATCAACTTCCTCCAAAAAATTTAGTATGTGGGTTAAAAACTTGGAATTGCAAAGTAAAATATATATATACATGAGGAAGAAGAAAACTTAAACAATCATCCACTAAGTAATTGCTAAGTAAGAAAACAATTAAATTTTACCGGAAAAAATTACTTAGTAAAAAAAAATCACTGATCGGCGATGCCTCCGAAAACGAAGTCCCCCGTCGACAGCCTCCGGGGTGTCGAAGAGGTACGGATCCGACAGTAGCATGAGATCAACAAATACGACGATGGTGTGAACCTCCTGATTTTTCAAAATTTTTAAAACTGGATTTTTCACAATTTTCTGGAATTTTCTGGGAATTTTCTGTAATTTAAAAACAGGATTTTAATTATTAAATGATTTTTAATTGATATTAAACAATGTTAAAATATTATGAAAATAATATTTTTGGATGTAAAATAAAAAACTGGACTTAGGGCAATTTTTCTGGAATTTATTGGGCACCGGACCTATTTTTAAAACACCTAAATTTATTTATTTATTAAATATTTACTGATTATTATTATTATTATTATTATTATTATTATTTATTTTCCTCAGCCCGGCCCGTTACCCAGCCCGAGGCCCACGAACCCGGCCCAGCCCCTACCGGGTCGGGTCGGATCCGCCAAACCCGACCCGCCCGCAACACACTAACCCGGTTTCCCCTCACCCCCATGCCCGAGTCTTCCGCCGCCCGCCGCGTCCTCCGCTCCGTTCCGACCGGACCACCACCCACGTCTCGCCACGCCTCCGCGTTTCCCCCCCTCCTCCGCCTCCCTCGGCCACGACAGCCTCCTCTCTCCCATATTTAACCCCAGCCCGCCGTCGACGCCGTCCTCCTCCTTCCTCCCCTCCGGCAGCCACCGCAGTCGAGCACAGCAACAGCAGCAGCGGCCGCAGCAGCTCCCCGCGCCGCCGCGCCGCCTCCAGCGCCGCCGCGAGCCCCGGTTGTCCCCTCCCCGGTCGCCTCCGGCCCCCTCCGCCGTTGCCCCGGCCGCCCTCCGCCCTGAGCCGCCGGAAATCCCCAAACCCTAACCCTAATTTAGATTCCTGTATCCGACACGTGTCGGACACGTGTCGGACACGATCCAGACCCCGGTTTTCGGGTCCCGTTCAGGTGCGTGTATTTTCTTGCTCGTAGCTCGGATTTCGATTCCGCAAATTGCGTTGCGAAGCCTGTATGACCCTCTCGGTGCCCGGACAAACCGTTCGGGGCATCGCGTCCTGTGGTGATCGCACACCGCGATCCAAAAATAGGAAAAAATAGACCCTGTTTCACCCCGGAAATGAGTACGCTCCGCCAAACGGGACAACTTGATCGCGCGCTGTCTTCACAGATACGTGCTCGTCGTCGATACGGACGTGTGGGATTTCGCAGAAGTTGATTCGGGTGCGCGTGCACACCGGGATCAACGCGTATCCGCGGACATCGCCCCGTATTCGTACTTTCTGGAACGCGCCCTAACTCTGTGTACACACGTCGGATCGAGACGAAACTTGCGCCATCGGACTCGTAGCAATACGCTTGTCCTGTGGGTCAAGTTTGGTTCAATTCTGAGAACGTTGACGAAATCGCGTGTCGTGGGCCCCACAAGCCCCGTTCGACGGGCGATTTTGTGATCGGCTCATCGGAATCCAATTCTGAAAGTTTCGTTGGGTTCGTATCAGCGTTCCTGATCTTTTGACACTAAGTTTGGCGAATTTGGAGACCTTTGACCCTGACACGTTTTTCGGTGCAAAGCGGGCCCACATGTGGATTCCGTTTTGACCCGAAATTGTCGTTTTGCCCTTGTCTCCAAATTGGACCCAAGGACAGGCGTTTCTAGCTGATTGATATTTTCTGGATCTGATGGTGATATTTATTTCAGTAACCGGAGTACCGCCTGCTAATCCAGCTGAAGTCAGAGCCGAAAACAGAGCCGGAACCACAAGCAAGTGTACCTTGCCAAAACTTGCAGCTTTGCTACATAATTCCTTGACTAGTTATACATCAGTGGGCAAGTAAAGCTTGCCAATTCTCAGATATTTCTGGTTATGGTATTTTACTTGATTTCTGTAGATACATATGTAAACTTGTTTAACTGCTCAGCCCAGGACACCTGACACTATTCATGTGACGGAATTGCCTGAGATATACTTGGTGATTCCGTATAGGATACATATTCATGTCATTTATAGTTTACATGCGTAGATTCTATCCTGACTCATTGCATTAGTTCAAACTTGCGTGACTTGTACCTGATATTTTCTGGAACTGTGACGTGAGATTACATGGGGTGGGGAGAGTAATATCATATCAAGGCTGAATATAATATAATATAAATACTGTTATCTAGCGGTGCCTTAGACTCTGATACAGAGCTTTGGTACCTTACTGGCCCTGTCGAGAAAATACTGCTATGGTTTCTTCGACACTGATCCTGTAGTAGTCTCAGCCTGAGTATGACTAAAACTCTCACTTGCATATCACTTAGCTGGTTTACATATTTACCCTGCTGTTTCATGATTGCTGCACTGCATATATTTTTGCTTGTATTTTCTGTACCTTGTTATATCCCCTGAGGACCTGGAATGGACTATGTCCCCAGGTATAGCCGAGGAGAACTACCCCGAGGTGTACGGTACATGAGCACTCCTTGGAGCAGAACCCGAAACAGAGAACGAGATATTGGCCGAAGATTTCTTCTGAGCACCGGCTTCATCTACACAGTATTTCCATTTTCAGCATTTATTTCCTGTCTATTTTCCTCTGAATGTAACAGACTAATTCTCAGATTATTTTCCGAGATAATCTTATTTATTGCTTATTTATTTCCATTGCATTATTTTTGGCATTAATCTGTGTTTATTCTGTGGATGAGATTAGAAATACCTGAGACTTGTAACATTTTACTGCTAGACTACAGCTTAAGCATGCCCTGATGGATCCATTAAATTGGGTTGTCCATCGGTGCGTGCTGCTGGCCATTGCTCACGTGCTCAGTCCCTCGGCATTTTGGGACTCGGGCGTAACATGGTTTTTGTGGTGGCCCATGCAGGTCTACGACTAAATTGTTCGGTTTCAACTTAGGGACCGAACAGGCCTGCAATAAGATAGGATAAGTTTTTAGGATCTCATCCACTTGCTTGAATCGTTTTTAATATCTGTATCGTATTCAAACTAATTTGAACTTGCATCTTGCCTTGATTCCTGTGCGCCTCTTATTGGTTATTTTGGATACAGGAAAATGGACCCACAAGAATGCAACGAGACTCCCGCCGGAACACCACAAGCTACAGGTGTCACATATGACGACGAAGTGACACCAGTCGGAGGAGTTCCATCAACTCAACAGAGCCAGCAGGCAGGTCAACCTACCTCCAGATTCCGGCGTGATGACATCCCACCTCCGCCGCAGTTCGTTCCACCAGCGCCCGTATTCCCACAAGGACAGCTGATTGACGGGCAACAGATATTCCAACTGATCTACGCGATGATACAAGCACAGCAACAAGTCCAACACGAGGCTCAGCGTCGCGAAGCTAATTTCTTGAGGGACATCATTGTAACTGCACTGGAGCAGGCCAACCTACCAGCTCGACGGCCATCTACATGCTCAATTACTGACTTCCGCCAACTGAAGCCCCATACTTTTTCTGGCAAAGAGGAGCCCACAGAAGTTCATGAGTGGCTCACCAACATACGGCATCATCTTGAAGCAGCTGAGCTTCCACGGGAACGCTGGATGACTGCCGTCAGAATGCAATTGACGGACAATGCTCATCACTGGTGGCTATCCGAGGAGACGCGACTCGGACCAGACCGAGTCACTTGGGAGGAGTTCTCCAGACTCTTCCAAGAGATGTACATTCCTGCCATCGCCCGATCAGAACTGTGGGACAGGTTCAATCGCCTCACTCAGGACTCTATGACGGTGGAAGAATACAACGCAGAATTTATTCGTCTGAGCCGCTTCGCCCCCACCCTGATCCCGACAGAGGAAGAGAAGGCCGAGAAATTCTTCGACGGACTGAACATTGAGCTGCAGAAACTAATTGGGTCCGTCGCACCAACATCATACTCGGACGTACTTGCTGCGGCTCGACGCATGGAGCGCGTCACCAAGAGAGAGACCAGACTGAAGCGGCCCTCCACATCCGCACCAACCGGAGCAGTACCAGAGGAGTCTGTAAAGCGTCAACAAATAAGCCCGCCACCAAGAGCAGCACCAAAAGCCTTCTACCTTCCTACTTGTTACCACTGCGGCAAGATAGGCCATGTCGAGAAGGAGTGTAGACGTAAACTCGGACTATGCTTAGGCTGCGGATCCAGACAGCATGCAGTAAGAGACTGTCCTGAGCGTAGAGAAGGAGCACCAAGGGCGAACCAGCAAACTCCACCAGCGCCTCGAGCAGCACCCTACCCGCAAGCTCAGCAGCAGCAGAGGAATCTACCTCAAGGACGAGGGCAAGCTTACGCGATGACTTTGGAGGACGCTGATGCGAGTAAGTGATTCGTAGTTATCCGTTTCTAGTCTTGTTGTATCTCGTGCCTATTTGGTTCGTGACCTCAGCCCCAACCTAGTAATTTATAACTTGTTAATAATAACCTGGTTTTCATAAAAGTTGTAGTTTTCTTGCTTTAATTAGATTTTCTGGAAAGTGTATAACTTTCATTTTTAGGGAAACGGTACTTCCCTAAGTATCTTATGATGTATTTTCAAATGATGCTTGCGACCGTGTCATCTCTGCTGACCGTTTATTCTTTGATTGCGAGGAGCAATCCTCTTAAGGGGGTAGATTGTGAACCCCCTGATTTTTCAAAATTTTCAAAACTGGATTTTTCACAATTTTTTGGAATTTTTTGGGATTTTTCTGTAATTTAAAAACAGGGTTTTAATTATTAAATAATTTTTAATTGATATTAAACAATGTTAAAATATTATGAAAATAATATTTTTGGATGTAAAATAAAAAACTGGACTTAGGGCAATTTTTTGGAATTTATTGGGCCCCGGACCTATTTTTAAAACACCTAAATTTATTTATTTAATTATTTAATTATTTATTAAATATTTACTGATTATTATTATTATTATTATTATTATTATTGTTATTATTATTTTCCTCAGCCCGGCCCGTTACCCAGCCCGCGGCCCACGAACCCGGCCCAGCCCCTACCGGGTCGGGTCGGATCCGCCAGACCCGACCCGCCCGCAACCCGCTAACCCGGTTTCCCCTCACCCCCGTGCCCGAGTCTTCCGCCGCCCACCGCGCCGCCCGCCGCGTCCTCCGCTCCGCTCCGACCGGACCACCACCCACGCCTCGCCACGCCTCCGCGTTTCCCCCCTCCTCCGCCTCCCTCGGCCACGACAGCCTCCTCTCTCCCCTATTTAACCCCAGCCCGCCGTCGACGCCGTCCTCCTCCTTCCTCCCCTCCGGCAGCCACCGCAGTCGAGCACAGCAACAGCAGCAGCGGCCGCAGCAGCTCCCCGCGCCGCCGCGCCGCCTCCAGCGCCGCCGCGAGCCCCGGCCGTCCCCTCCCCGGTCGCCTCCGGCCCCCTCCGCCGTTGCCCCGGCCGCCCTCCGCCCTGAGCCGCCGGAAATCCCCAAACCCTAACCCTAATTTAGATTCCTGTATCCGACACGTGTCGGACACGTGTCGGACACGATCCAGACCCCGGTTTTCGGGTCCCGTTCAGGTGCGTGTATTTTCTTGCTCGTAGCTCGGATTTCGATTCCGTAAATTGCGTTGCGAAGCCTGTATGACCCTCTCGGTGCCCGGATAAACCGTTCGGGGCATCGCGTCCTGTGGTGATCGCACACCGCGATCCAAAAACAGGAAAAACCAGACCCTGTTTTACCCCGGAACTGAGTACGCTCCGCCAAACGGGACAACTTGATCGCGCGCGGTCTTCACAGATACGTGCTCGTCGTCGATACGGACGTGTGGGATTTCGCAGAAGTTGATTCGGGTGCGCGTGCACACCGGGATCAACGCGTATCCTCGGACATCGTCCCGTATTCGTACTTTCTGGAACGCGCCCTAACTCTGTGTACACACGTCGGATCGAGACGAAACTTGCGCCATCGGACTCGTAGCAATACGCTTGTCCTGTGGGTCAAGTTTGGTTCGATTCTGAGAACGTTGACGAAATCGCGTGTCGTGGGCCCCACAAGCCCCGCTCGACTGGCGATTTTGTGATCGGCTCATCGGAATCCAATTCTGAAAGTTCCGTTGGGTTCGTATCAGCGTTCCTGATCTTTTGATACTAAGTTTGGCGAATTTGGAGACCTTTGACCCTGACACGTTTTTCGGTGCAAAGCGGGCCCACATGCGGACCCCGTTTTGACCCGAAATTATCGTTTTTGCCCTTGTCTCCAAATTGGACCCAAGGACAGGCGTTTCTAGCTGATTGATATTTTCTGGATCTGATGGTGATATTTATTTCAGTAACAGGAGTACCGCCTGCTAATCCAGCTGAAGTCAGAGCCGAAAACAGAGCCGGAACCACAAGCAAGTGTACCTTGCCAAAACTTGCAGCTTTGCTACATAATTCCTTGACTAGTTATACATCAGTGGGCAAGTAAAGCTTGCCAATTCTCAGATATTTCTGGTTATGGTATTTTACTTGATTTCTGTAGATACATATGTAAACTTGTTTAACTGCTCAGCCCAGGACACCTGACACTATTCATGTGACGGAATTGCCTGAGATATACCTGGTGATTCCGTATAGGATACATATTCATGTCATTTATAGTTTACATGCGTAGATTCTATCCTGACTCATTGCATTAGTTCAAACTTGCGTGACTTGTACCTGATATTTTCTGGAACTGTGACGTGAGATTACATGGGGTGGGGAGAGTAATATCATATCAAGGCTGAATATAATATAATATAAATACTGTTATCTAGCGGTGCCTTAGACTCTGATACAGAGCTTTGGTACCTTACTGGCCCTGTCGAGAAAATACTGCTATGGTTTCTTCGACACTTATCCTGTAGTAGTCTCAGCCTGAGTATGACTAAAACTCTCACTTGCATATCACTTAGCTGGTTTACATATTTACCCTGCTGTTTCATGATTGCTGCACTGCATATATTTTTGCTTGTATTTTCTGTACCTTATTATGTCCCCTGAGGACCTGGAATGGACTATGTCCCCAGGTATAGCCGAGGAGAACTACCCCGAGGTGTACGGTACATGAGCACTCCTTGGAGCAGAACCCGGAACAGAGAACGAGATATTGGCCGAAGATTTCTCCTGAGCACCGGCTTCATCTACACAGTATTTTCATTTTCAGCATTTATTTACTGTCTATTTTCCTCTGAATGTAACAGACTAATTCTCAGATTGTTTCCCGAGATAATCTTATTTATTGCTTATTTATTTCCATTGTATTATTTCTGGCATTAATCTGTGTTTATTCTGTGGATGAGATTAGAAATACCTGAGACTTGTAACATTTTACTGCTAGACTACAGCTTAAGCATGCCCTGATGGATCCATTAAATTGGGTTGTCCATCGGTGCGTGCTGCTGGCCATTGCTCACGTGCTCAGTCCCTCGGTATTTTGGGACTCGGGCGTAACATGGTTTTTGTGGTGGCCCATGCAGGTCTACGACTAAATTGTTCGGTTTCAACTTAGGGACCGAACATGCCTGCAATAAGATAGGATAAGTTTTTAGGATCTCATCCACTTGCTTGAATCGTTTTTAATATCTGTATCGTATTCAAACTAATTTGAACTTGCATCTTGCCTTGATTCCTGTGCGCCTCTTATTGGTTATTTTGGATACAGGAAAATGGACCCACAAGAATGCAACGAGACTCCCGTCGGAACACCACAAGCTACAGGTGTCACATATGACGACGAAGTGACACCAGTCGGAGGAGTTCCATCAACTCAACAGAGCCAGCAGGCAGGTCAACCTACCTCCAGATTCCGGCGTGATGACATCCCACCTCCGCCGCAGTTCGTTCCACCAGCGCCCGTATTCCCACAAGGACAGCTGATTGACGGGCAACAGATATTCCAACTGATCTACGCGATGATACAAGCACAGCAACAAGTCCAACACGAGGCTCAGCGTCGCGAAGCTAATTTCTTGAGGGACATCATTGTAACTGCACTGGAGCAGGCCAACCTACCAGCTCGACGGCCATCTACATGCTCAATTACTGACTTCCGCCAACTGAAGCCCCATACTTTTTCTGGCAAAGAGGAGCCCACAGAAGTTCATGAGTGGCTCACCAACATACGGCATCATCTTGAAGCAGCTGAGCTTCCACGGGAACGCTGGATGACTGCCGTCAGAATGCAATTGACGGACAATGCTCATCACTGGTGGCTATCCGAGGAGACGCGACTCGGACCAGACCGAGTCACTTGGGAGGAGTTCTCCAGACTCTTCCAAGAGATGTACATTCCTGCCATCGCCCGATCAGAACTGTGGGACAGGTTCAATCGCCTCACTCAGGACTCTATGACGGTGGAAGAATACAACGCAGAATTTATTCGTCTGAGCCGCTTCGCCCCCACCCTGATCCCGACAGAGGAAGAGAAGGCCGAGAAATTCTTCGACGGACTGAACATTGAGCTGCAGAAACTAATTGGGTCCGTCGCACCAACATCATACTCGGACGTACTTGCTGCGGCTCGACGCATGGAGCGCGTCACCAAGAGAGAGACCAGACTGAAGCGGCCCTCCATATCCGCACCAACCGGAGCAGTACCAGAGGAGTCTGCAAAGCGTCAACAAATAAGCCCGCCACCAAGAGCAGCACCAAAAGCCTTCTACCTTCCTACTTGTTACCACTGCGGCAAGATAGGCCATGTCGAGAAGGAGTGTAGACGTAAACTCGGACTATGCTTAGGCTGCGGATCCAGACAACATGCAGTAAGAGACTGTCCTGAGCGTAGAGAAGGAGCACCAAGGGCGAACCAACAAACTCCACCAGCGCCTCGAGCAGCACCCTACCAGCAAGCTCAGCAGCAGCAGAGGAATCTACCTCAAGGACGAGGGCAAGCTTACGCGATGACTTTGGAGGACGCTGATGCGAGTAAGTGATTCGTAGTTATCCGTTTCTAGTCTTGTTGTATCTCGTGCCTATTTGGTTCGTGACCTCAGCCCCAACCTAGTAATTTATAACTTGTTAATAATAACCTGGTTTTCATAAAAGTTGTAGTTTTCTTGCTTTAACTAGATTTTCTGGAAAGTGTATAACTTTCATTTTTAGGGAAACGGTACTTCCCTAAGTATCTTGTGATGTATTTTCAAATGATGCTTGCGACCGTGTCATCTCTGCTGACAGGTTATTCTTTGATTGCGAGGACGCAATCCTCTTAAGGGGGGTAGATTGTGAACCCCCTGATTTTTCAAAATTTTCAAAACTGGATTTTTCACAATTTTCTGGAATTTTTTGGGATTTTTCTGTAATTTAAAAACAGGGTTTTAATTATTAAATAATTTTTAATTGATATTAAACAATGTTAAAATATTATGAAAATAATATTTTTGGATGTAAAATAAAAAACTGGACTTAGGGCAATTTTTCTGGAATTTATTGGGCCCCGGACCTATTTTTAAAACACCTAAATTTATTTATTTATTTATTTAATTATTTATTAAATATTTACTGATTATTATTATTATTATTATTATTTTCCTCAGCCCGGCCCGTTACCCAGCCCGCGGCCCACGAACCCGGCCCAGCCCCTACCGGGTCGGGTCGGATCCGCCAGACCCGACCCGCCCGCAACCCGCTAACCCGGTTTTCCCTCACCCTCGTACCCGAGTCTTCCGCCGCCCACCGCGCCGCCCGCCGCGTCCTCCGCTCCGCTCCGACCGGACCACCACCCACGCCTCGCCACGCCTCCGCGTTTCCCCCCTCCTCCGCCTCCCTCGGCCACGACAGCCTCCTCTCTCCCCTATTTAACCCCAGCCCGCCGTCGACGCCGTCCTCCTCCTTCCTCCCCTCCGGCAGCCACCGCAGTCGAGCACAGCAACAGCAGCAGCGGCCGCAGCAGCTCCCCGCGCCGCCTCCAGCGCCGCCGCGAGCCCCGGCCGTCCCCTCCCCGGACGCCTCCGGCCCCCTCCGCTGTTGCCCCGGCCGCCCTCCGCCCTGAGCCGCCGGAAATCCCCAAACCCTAACCCTAATTTAGATTCCTGTATCCGACACGTGTCGGACACGTGTCGGACACGTGTCGGACACGATCCAGACCCCGGTTTTCGGGTCCCGTTCAGGTGCGTGTATTTTCTTGCTCGTAGCTCGGATTTCGATTCCGAAAATTGCGTTAAGAAGCCTGTATGACCCTCTCGGTGCTCGGACAAACCGTTCGGGGCATCGCGTCCTGTGGTGATCGCACACCGCGATCCAAAAACAGGAAAAACCAGACCCCATTTTACCCCGGAACTGAGTACGCCCCACCAAACGGGACGACTTGATCGCGCACGGTCTTCACAGATACGTGCGCGTCGTCGATACGGACGTGTGGGATTTCGCAGAAGTCGATTCGGGTGTGCGTGCACACCGGGATCAACGCGTATCCGCGGACATCGCCCCGTATCCGTACTTTCTGGAACGTGCCCTAACTCTGTGTACACACGTCGGATCGAGACAAAACTTGCGCCATCGGACTCATAGCAATACGCTGGTCCTGTGGGTCAAGTTTGGTTCGATTCTGAGAACTTTGACGAAATCGCGTGTCGTGGGCCCCATAGGCCCCGCTCGACGGGCGATTTTTTGATCGGCTCATCGGAATCCAATTCTGAAAGTTCCGTTGGGTTCGTATCAGCGTTCCTGATCTTTTGACACTAAGTTTGGTGAATTTGGAGACCTTTGACCCTGACACATTTTTCGGTGCAAAGCGGGCCCACATGTGGACCCCGTTTTGACCCGAAACTGTCGTTTTTGCCCTTGTCTCCAAATTGGACCCAAGGACAGGCGTTTCTAGCTGATTGATATTTTCTGGATCTGATGGTGATGTTTATTTCAGCAACCGGAGTACCGCCTGCTAATCCAGCTGAAGTCAGAGCCGAAAACAGAGCCGGAACCACAGGCAAGTACCTTGCCAAAACTTGCAGCTTTGCTACCTAATTCCTTGACTAGTTATACATCAGTGGGCAAGTAAAGCTTGCCAATTCTCAGATATTTCTGGTTATGGTATTTTACTTGATTTCTGTAGATACATATGTAAACTTGTTTAACTGCTCAGCCTAGGACACCTGACACTATTCATGTGACGTAATTGCCTGAGATATACCTGGTGATTCCGTATAGGATACATATTCATGTCATTTACAGTTTACATGCGTAGATTCTATCCTGACTCATTGCATTAGTTCAAACTTGCGTGACTTGTACCTGATATTTTCTGGAACTGTGACGTGAGATTACATGGGGTGGGGAGAGTAATATCATATCAAGACTGAATATAATATAATACAAATACTGTTATCTAGCGGTGCCTTAGACTCTGATACAGAGCTTTGGTACCTTACTGGCCCTGTCGAGAAAATACTGCTATGGTTTCTTCGACACTGATCCTGTAGTAGTCTCAGCCTGATTATGACTAAAACTCTCACTTGCATATCACTTAGCTGGTTTACATATTTACCCTGATGTTTCATGATTGCTGTACTGCATATATTTTTGCTTGTATTTTCTGTACCTTGTTATGTCCCCTGAGGACCTGGAATGGACTATGTCCCCAGGTATAGCCGAGGAGAACTACCCCGAGGTGTACGGTACAGGAGCACTCCTTGGAGCAGAACCCGGAACAGAGAACGAGATATTGGCCGAAGATTTCTCCTGAGCACCGGCTTCATCTACACAGTATTTCCATTTTCAACATTTATTTCCTGTCTATTTTCCTCTGAATGTAACAGACTAATTCTCGGATTGTTTTCCGAGATAATCTTATTTATTGCTTATTTATTTCTATTGCATTATTTCTGGCATTAATCTATGTTTATTCTGTGGATGAGATTAGAAATACCTGAGACTTGTAACATTTTACTGCTAGACTACAGCTTAAGCATGCCCTGATGGATCCATTAAATTGGGTTGTCCATCGGTGCGTGCTGCTGGCCATTGCTCACGTGCTCAGTCCCTCGGCATTTTGGGACTGGGGCGTGACAATGGTGTCGGGATCCGGATCTCCGGTCCGGAGCGAACGAAGGAGGAGGAGGAGGGTTCGGGGACGGAGCCCATAACAGAGGCCGGAGGGTTGGAGGTCTGTGTGGCCGAAGGATTTGGGGACGGAGAAGGGGAGCCATGATTTTTTTTTTAAGGAGAAGTGGTCGGCTATGAGGATACAGAGAGAGGTAATGTTAGCTATTTAATCTGGACATAATATGGGGAGCCATGGGTGTCCATTCATTATTTAGCTATTTAATCTATTAATTAATATATTAATGTATGTATTAGATGATAAGATAATGTATTAGTGTATTAGTGTATGTATTAATTAATTAAAATTATAACTCTTAATTAGTAATTAAATTTGAGTTGATAAATTTGTAATTCTTTATTAGTTAATATTTAATCTATTAATTATTATATTAATTTATTAATGTATTAATGTATGTATAATTAATTAAAACTAATTATTCATTTTATTATGTGAATTAATTATACTCTTCCATTTTTTCACTTTTCATTTTCTATCACAACCACACATTTTTTCAATCTTTCACTTCCCGCTTTGCACTTTTCTATTCCAACCAAACACATTTGTCCCCTACTAGGAGGACGAGAAAGTCGATGGATTCTTGTCCTTCTTCCATCCTTGAAAGTCCAAATCCAAAATTTTTTACACTTACGGTTTACCAAACATGACCTTAGCAAAAGTAGGAATCCTCCCTTAGGACTTGTTTGGTAAACGGGAAGTTAATTTGAATTTAGAAGTTAGAAATCTGAATTTGGATTCCAACCAAAATCCATCATTTCCAAATATAGAAAATCTGTTTGGTAAAGAAGGATTTTGGGAGTGAATTTGGTTAAAATTCAAAATTCTTGTTTTGATAGACAAGTTGGATAATGGTCCGAATTTAGACTCCATCTCAATCCAATGTTTGGCTAGCCAAGTAGGATCTTGATTAGACTTACCACATTTGAAAGTGGTTATATTACCAGCACCACAAGTTGCAACAATATAGTTTGACAAAACTATATAAATTCCCAATGAAACAAAATTTGATAGTTCCTGTATATCCAACGAATTAGCTAAGCCCTTTGAGAAATACATGGAAAAAAAATGACAGTAAAAAATATTTACAATAGTGGCTCAGATTTAGGAAAAAAAAATTTCATTGACAATTTAGCAACATTTTGTTACCTCTTCAACCATCATAGTGATGAGGGTTGCAAACAACCTTAGTAGATTGATACCCCTTCAACCCATCTTAAATGATGTAGAATGCTACAAAAGTCACTAAGGTTGGATTATCCAAAACCCTTATATTTTTTCCATCATCACAGCCATATTATAACATAGGATTAACCATTCAAAATCATCTTATACAAGTTTAAGTACATAAATAATTAAGGACAACATTCAAATCACAAAAAACACATTACAAAATTCCCACGTTAAAACCAAAGCACATATAAATATACATCTACATCAAAATATGTCCAGCAGGTCAAACTAGAAACCTAAAAACAAAGCAAATTACAACTGAGCATCAAATGGATCAGGGGCAAAGAAGAGCTCAAATAACACTTGAGCTAAAAATTATAGCAGGTCAAAATAGAAAGAATGTAGCAAAATATGTCCAGCAGGTCAAACTAGACACTATTCATGAGACGGAATCTTCTTGAGATATTCATGGTGATTCTGTGTAGGATACATATTCATGACATTACAGTTTACTTGCTTAGAAACTATTCTGACTTACTGCATTAGTTGATCTTGCGTGACTGGACCTGAGACATTATGGAACTGTGACGTGAGATTACATGGGTGGGGAGAGTATTACCATATCAAGGCTGATTATAATATAAATAATGTTATCTGGAGGTGTCTTAGTCTCTGATACAGAGCTTTGGTACCTTACTGGCCCTTCGAGAAAATACTGCTATGGTTTCTTCGACACTGATCCTGTAGTAGTCTCAGCCTGAGTATGACTAAAACTCTCACTTGCATATCACTTAGCTGGTTTATTTATTTACCCTATTGTTCCTTATTTCTGCACTGCATTTATTTTGGCTTGTATTATCTGTACCTTGTTATGTCCCCTGAGGACCTGGAATGGACTATGTCCCCAGGTATAGCCGAAGAGATCTACCCTGAGGTGTACGGAACATGAGCACTTCTCGGAACAGAACAGGAACCTGAGGACGAGATCGTGGCAGAAGACTTCTCCTGAGTACCGGATCCATATACTCAGTATTTCTATTTTCAGTTGATTTATTTTCTGTCTATTTGCATTCGATGTACCAGACATATTCTCGAATTGTTCCCGAGACACTTATTTGAGATTGCTTATTTATTCTATTGCATTATTTCTGGCATTTAATCTGTGATTATCTGTTGTGGATGAGATTAGTATGGACAGTGACTTGTACTGTTGGATCTATTTATTGTTAGACTACAGCTTAAGCATGCCCTGATGGATCCATTAAATTGGGTTGTCCATCGGTGCGTGCTGTTGGCCATTGCCACGCATTCAGTCCCTCGGTATTTTGGGACTGGGGCGTGACATGGTTTTTTTGGTGGCCCATGCAGGTCAACGACTAAATTATTCGGTTTCAACTTAGGGACCGAACAGGCCTGCAAAAAGAATATGATAAGTTTTAGGATCTCATCCACTTTCTTGAATCATTCTTGATCTCTATATCGACTTCAAGTAATTTACTTGCATCCTGTCTTGATTCCTGTGCGCCTCTTATTGTTTATTTTGGATGCAGGAAAATGGACCCACAAGAGTGCAACGAGACTCCCGCTGGAACACCACAAGCTACAGGTGTCACCTATGACGACGAAGTGACACCAGTCGGAGGAGTTCCATCAACTCAACAGAGCCAGCAGGCAGGTCAACCTACCTCCAGATTTTGGCGTGATGGCATCCCACCTCCGCCGCAGTTCGTTCCACCAGCGCCCGTATTCCCACAAGGACAGCCGATTGACGGGCAACAGATATTCCAAATGATCTACGCGATGATGCAAGCCCAACAACAAATCCAACACGAGGCTCAACGTCGCGAGGCTGATTACTTGAGGAGCAGCATCGTAACTGCACTAGAGCAGGCCAACCTACCAGCTCGACGGCCTTCGACGGGCTCTATCACTGACTTTCGCCAACTGAAGCCCCGCACTTTTTCTGGCAAGGAGGAGCCCACAGAAGTTCATGAGTGGCTCACCAACATACAACATCAACTGGAAGCAGCAGAGCTACCACGGGAACGTTGGATGATTGCTGTCAGAATGCAATTGACGGACAATGCTCATCACTGGTGGCTATCCGAAGAGAGACGACTCGGACCAGACCGAGTCACTTGGGAGGAGTTCTCTAGACTCTTCCAGGAGATGTACATTCCGGCTATCGCACGATCAGAACTTCGGGACAAGTTCAATCGCCTCACTCAGGATGCTATGACGGTGGAAGAATACAACGCAAAATTCATTCGTCTGAGCCGCTTTGCCCCAACCCTGATCCCGACAGAGGAAGACAAGGCCGAGAAATTCTTCGACGGACTGAACTTTGAGCTACAGAGACTGATCGGATCCGTCGCACCTACCTCTTACTCAGACGTCCTTGCTGCAGCCCGACGCATGGAACGCGTCACCAGGAGAGAGTCTCGCCTAAAGCGGCCTTCCACATCCGCACCAACCAGAGCAGCACAAGAGGAGTCTGCAAAGCGTCAATAAATAAACCCACCACCAAGAGCAGCACCAAGAGCCTCATTCCTTCCTACTTGTTACTACTGCGGTAAGATAGGCCATGTCGAGAAGGAGTGTAGACGTAAATTCGGACTATGCTTAGGCTGCGGATCCAGACAGCATGCAGTGAGAGACTGTCCTGAGCGTAGAGAAAGAGCACCAAGGGCGAACCAGCAAGCTCCACCAGCGCCTCAAGCAGCACCCTACCAGCCAGCCCAGCAGCAGCAGCAGAGGAATCTACCTCAAGGACGCGGACAAGCTTACGCGATGACTTTGGAGAACGCGCAGACTCGTGGAGTAGCTAATGCGCGTAAGTGATTCGTAATTATCCGTTTCTAGTCTTGTTTTAGCTCGTGCCCGTTGGTTCGTGACCTCAGCCCCAACCTAGTAATTTGCACTTGTTAATAAATAACCTAGTTTTCTAAAAATTTGTAGTTCTTTTGCTTTAGCTCTGGAAAGTGCATAACTTTTATTCTTAGGGAAACGGTATTTCTCTAAGTATCTTGTGATGTGTTTCGAACGATACTTGCAACCGTGTCATCTCTGCTGACCGGTTATTCTTTGATTGCGAGGACGCAATCCTCTTAAGGGGGGTAGATTGTAAACCCCTTGATTTTTTAAGAATTTTTAAATTTGGATTTTCACAATTTTCTGGAATTTTTTGGGATTTTTTCCTAATTAAATTCAGAGTTTTAATTATTAAATTATTTTTAAATGATAATAAATAATATTAAAATATTATGAAAATAATATTTTTGGGTGTAAAATGAAAAACTGGACTTAGGATAATTTTTTTGGATTTTATTGGGCCCCGGACCTAATTTATAAAAACCAAAACTATTTTTACTTATTATTTATTTATTTATTTATTAACCAACCCAGCCCAAAACCCTAAAACCCAACTCACCCCGGCCCAAACCTCGGCCCAGCCCACCCGTGGCTAGCGGGTCGGGTCGGGTCGGGTCGGCCAGACCCGGACCCAGCCGCCCGCGAACCCGACCCGCTTCCCCAGCCCCGCCCGCGGCCACGCACCCCCGCCCGCTCGGCCACGTCCCCGCCTTCCTCGCCTCTCCTCCGCCCCGCTCGGATCCCCTCCGCCTATTTAAAGTCCCCTCCTCTTTCCTCCTCCGGCCACCTGATCCCCTCCGCCTCCGCCCCTCGCACGCCATCGCCGCCGACTCCGATCTCCCCCTCCCGCAGCGCCGCCCGGACCCCGCTGCGCCGTCGCCGCTGACTCAGATCTCGTCGTCCTTCTTCTCCACAGCGCCCCGCCCCTCCGGCCGACGCTGCGCCGCCGTCACCCGCTCCGCCCAGCCGCCTGCGCGCCGCCGCGCCGCCTCCGCGCCCCCAGCCTCCTCCGGCCGACCTCCCCCACCGCAGTGCCGCCCGCCTCCGGCCACCTGAGAACCCCCAAAACCCTAAACCCTAGGTTTTCGTGTCGTGTCGGACACGTGTCGTACACAAAATTTTCGGGTTTTTCGGACCCTGTTCAGGTACGCGTATCTCCCTGCTCGTTTACCCGTTTTCGATTCCGTCAGTTGCGTTGCGTAGCCTGCATGACCCCCTCGGTGCCCGAGCAACCCGCTCGGGGCATCGCGTCCTGTGGCGATCGCGAACCGCTATCCAAAAACAGGAAAAACAACGCCCTGATTCACCCCGGAACTGGGTACGCCCCGCCAAACGGGATGACTTGGTCGCGCACGGTCTTCACAGATACGTGCGTGTCGTCGATACGGACGTATGGAATTTTGAAGAAGCTTATTCGGATGTGCGTGCACACCGGAATCAATGCGTATCCGTGGACGACGCCCCGTATCCGACTTTTCTGAATCGTGCCCTAACTTTGTGTACACACGTCAGATTGAAACAAAACTTACTCCATCGGACTCGTAGCGATACGCTGGTCCTGTGACCCAAGTTTGGTTCGATTCTGAGAACGTTGACGAAATCGCGTGTCGTGGGCCCCACAGGCCCCACTCGACGGGCGATTTTGTGATCGGCTCAACGGAACCCAATTCTGGAAGTTCCGTTGGGTTCGTATCATCGTTCCTGACCTGTTGACACTAAGTTTTGCGAATTTGGAGACCTTTGACCCTGACACAATTTTCGGTGCAAAGAGGGCCCACATGTGAACCCCATTTTGACCCGAAATTGCCATTTTTGCCCTTGTCTCCAAATTGGACTCAAGGACAGGCATTTCTAGCTGATTAATATTTTCTGGATCTGATGGTGATGTTTATTTCAGCAACCGAAGTACCGCCTATAATTCCAGCTGAAGTCAGAGCAGCAATTGGAACCGGAACCGCAGGCAAGTGTACCTTGCCAAACTTGCAGTTGTTGTTAATTATTCCTTTGAATATATACATTATAACTGTTGTACTTGCTCAACCTAGGGCCGTGTGACGTGCTTAACGTCCGATTATAGTCGGGTGCCAACACCGTACGCGGGGTTGTGTAACGTCACCTAGAGATGGGTATCGTGACATTTATATTCTCGTACTTGCATTATCAAGTACATTATACCCAGGACACTTGACACTATTCATGAGACGGAATCTTCTTGAGATATTCATGGTGATTCTGTGTAGGATACATATTCATGACATTACAGTTTACTTGCTTAGAAACTATTCTGACTTACTGCATTAGTTGATCTTGCGTGACTGGACCTGAGACATTATGGAACTGTGACGTGAGATTACATGGGATGGGAAGAGTATTACCATATCAAGGCTGATTATAATATAAATAATGTTATCTGGAGGTGTCTTAGTCTCTGATACAGAGCTTTGGTACCTTACTGGCCCTTCGAGAAAATACTGCTATGGTTTCTTCGACACTGATCCTGTAGTAGTCTCAGTCTGAGTATGACTAAAACTCTCACTTGCATATCACTTAGCTGGTTTATTTATTTACCCTATTGTTCCTTATTTCTGCACTGCATTTATTTTGGCTTGTATTATCTGTACCTTGTTATGTCCCCTGAGGACCTGGAATGGACTATGTCCCCAGGTATAGCCGAAGAGATCTACCCCGAGGTGTACGGAACATGAGCACTTCTCGGAACAGAACAGGAACCTGAGAACGAGATCGTGGCAGAAGACTTTTCCTGAGTACCGGCTCCATATACTCAGTATTTCTTTTTCAGTTGATTTATTTCCTGTCTATTTGTATTCGATGTACCAGACATATTCTCGGATTATTCCCGAGATACTTATTTGAGATTGCTTATTTATTCTATTGTATTATTTCTGGCATTTAATCTGTGATTATCTGTTGTGGATGAGATTAGTATGGACTGTGACTTGTACTGTTGGATCTATTTATTGTTAGACTACAGCTTAAGCATGCCCTGATGGATCCATTAAATTGGGTTGTCCATCGGTGCGTGCTGCTGGCCATTGCCACGCATTCAGTCCCTCGGTATTTTGGGACTGGGGCGTGACATGGTTTTTTTGGTGGCCCATGCAGGTCAACGACTAAATTGTTCGGTTTCAACTTAGGGACCGAACATGCCTGCAATAAGAATAGGATAAGTTTTAGGATCTCATCCACTTGCTTGAATCATTCTTGATCTCTATATCGACTTCAAATAATTTACTTGCATCCTGCCTTGATTCCTGTGCGCCTCTTATTGTTTATTTTGGATGTAGGGAAATGGACCCACAAGAGTGCAACGAGACTCCCGCCGGAACACCACAAGCTACAGGTGTCACCTATGACGACGAAGTGACACCAGTCGGAGGAGTTCCATCAACTCAACAGAGCCAGCAGGCAGGTCAACCTACCTCCAGATTTTGGCGTGATGACATCCCACCTCCGCCGCAGTTCGTTCCACCAGCGCCCGTATTCCCACAAGGACAGCCGATTGACGGGCAATAGATATTCCAAATGATCTACGCGATGATGCAAGCCCAACAACAAATCCAACAGGAGGCTCAGCGTCGCGAGGCTGATTACTTGAGGAGCAGTATCGTAACTGCACTAGAGCAGGCCAACCTACCAGCTCGACGGCCTTCGACGGGCTCTATCACTGACTTCCGCCAACTGAAGTCCCGCACTTTTTCTGGCAAGGAGGAGCCCACAGAAGTTCATGAGTGGCTCACCAACATACAACATCAACTGGAAGCAGCAGAGCTACCACGGGAACGTTGGATAATTGCCGTCAGAATGCAATTGACGGGCAATGCTCATCACTGGTGGCTATCCGAAGAGAGACGACTCGGACCAGACCGAGTCACTTGGGAGGAGTTCTCTAGACTCTTCCAGGAGATGTACATTCCGGCTATCGCACGATCAGAACTTCGGGACAAGTTCAATCGCCTCACTCAGGATGCTATAACGGTGGAAGAATACAACGCGGAATTCATTCGTCTGAGCCGCTTTGCCCCAACCCTGATCCCGACAGAGGAAGACAAGCCCGAGAAATTCTTCGACGGACTGAATTTCGAGCTACAGAGACTGATCGGATCCGTCGCACCTACCTCTTACTCAGACGTCCTTGCTGCAGCCCGACGCATGGAACGCGTCACCAGGAGAGAGTCTCGCCTAAAGCGGCCTTCCACATCCGCACCAACCAGAGCAGCACAAGAGGAGTCTGCAAAGCGTCAACAAATAAACCCACCACTAAGAGCAGCACCAAGAGCCTCATTCCTTCCTACTTGTTACTACTGCGGCAAGATAGGCCATGTCGAGAAGGAGTGTAGACGTAAATTCGGACTATGCTTAGGCTGCGGATCCAGACAGCATGCAGTGAGAGACTGCCCTGAGCGTAGAGAAAGAGCACCAAGGGCGAACCAGCAAGCTCCACCAGCGCCTCAAGCAGCACCCTACCAGCCAGCCCAGCAGCAGCAGCAGAGGAATCTACCTCAAGGACGCGGACAAGCTTACGCGATGACTTTGGAGAACGCACAGACTCGTGGAGTAGCTAATGCGCGTAAGTGATTCGTAGTTATCCGTTTCTAGTCTTGTTTTAGCTCGTGCCCGTTGGTTCGTGACCTCAGCCCCAACCTAGTAATTTGCACTTGTTAATAAATAACCTAGTTTTCTAAAAATTTGTAGTTCTTTTGCTTTAGCTCTGGAAAGTGCATAACTTTCATTCTTAGGGAAACGGTATTTCCCTAAGTATCTTGTGATGTGTTTCGAACGATACTTGCAACCGTGTCATCTCTGCTGACCGGTTATTCTTTGATTGCGAGGACGCAATCCTCTTAAGGGGGGTAGATTGTAAACCCCCTGATTTTTCAAAAATTTTTAAATTTGGATTTTCACAATTTTCTGGAATTTTTTGGGATTTTTTCCTAATTAAATTCAGAGTTTTAATTATTAAATTATTTTTAAATGATAATAAATAATATTAAAATATTATGAAAATAATATTTTTGGGTGTAAAATGAAAAACTGGACTTAGGATAATTTTTCTGGATTTTATTGGGCCCCGGACCTAATTTATAAAAACCAAAACTATTTTCACTTATTATTTATTTATTTATTTATTAACCAACCCAGCCCAAAACCCTAAAACCCAACTCACCCCGGCCCAAACCTCGGCCCAGCCCACCCGTGGCTAGCTGGTCGGGTCGGCCAGACCCGGACCCAGCCGCCCGCGAACCCGACCCGCTTTCCCCACCCCCGCCCGCGGCCACGCGCCCCCGCCCGCTCGGCCACGTCCCCGCCTTCCTCGCCTCTCCTCCGCCCCGCTCGGATCCCCTCCGCCTATTTAAAGTCCCCTCCCCTTTCCTCCTCCGGCCACCTGATCCCCTCCGCCTCCGCCCCTCGCACGCCGTCGCCGCCGACTCCGATCTCCCCCTCCCCCAGCGCCGCCCGGACCTCGCTGCGCCGTCGCCGCTGACTCAGATCTCGTCCTCCTTCTTCTCCACAGCGCCCCGCCCCTCCGGCCGACGCTGCGCCGCCGTCACCCGCTCCGCCCAGCCGCCTGCGCGCCGCCGCGCCGCCTCCGCGCCCCCAGCCTCCTCCGGCCGACCTCCCCCACCGCAGTGCCGCCCGCCTCCGGCCGCCTGAGAACCCCCAAAACCCTAAACCCTAGGTTTTTGTGTCGTGTCGGACACGTGTCGGACACGGAATTTTCGAGTTTTTCGGACCCTGTTCAGGTACGCGTATCTCCCTGCTCGTTTACCCGTTTTCGATTTTGTCAGTTGCGTTGCGTAGCCTGCATGACCCCCTCGGTGCCCGTACAACCCGCTCGGGGCATTGCGTCCTGTGGCGATCGCGAACCGCGATCCAAAAAGAGGAAAAATAACGCCCTGATTCACCCCGGAACTGGGTACGCCCCGCCAAACGGGACGACTTGGTCGCGCGCGATCTTCACAGATACGTGCGCGTCGTCGATACGGACGTGTGGAATTTCACAGAAGCTGATTCGGATGTGCGTGCACACCGAAATCAGTGCGTATTCGCGGACGATGCCCCGTATCCGACTTTTCTGAATCAAGCTCTAACTTTGTGTACACACGTCGGATTGAAACAAAACTTGCGCCATCGGACTCGTAGCGATACGTTGGTCCTGTGACCCAAGTTTGGTTCGATTCTGAGAACGTTGACGAAATCGCGTGTCGTAGGCTCCACAGGCCCCACTCGACGGGCGATTTTGTGATCGGCTCATCGGAATCCCATTCTGGAAGTTCCGTTGGGTTCGTATCATCGTTCCTGACCTGTTGACACTAAGTTTGGCGAATTTGGAGACCTTTCACCCTGACACATTTTTTGGTGCAAAGCGGGCCCACATGTGGACCCCGTTTTGATCCGAAATTTCTATTTTTGCCCTTGTCTCCAAATTGGACTCAAGGACATGCGTTTCTAGCTGATTGATATTTTCTGGATCTGATGGTGATATTTATTTCAGCAACCGGAGTACCGCCTGCAATTCCAGCTGAAGTCAAAGCAGCAATTGGAACCGGAACCGCAGACAAGTGTACCTTGCCAAACTTGCAGTTGTTGTTAATTATTCCTTTGAATATATACATTATAACTGTTGTACTTGCTCAACCCTAGGGCCGTGTGACGTGCTTAGCGTCCGATTATAGTCGGGTGCCAACACCGTACGCGGGGTTGTGTAACGTCACCTTGAGATGGGTATCGTGACATTTATATTCTCGTACTTGCATTATCAAGTACATTATACCCAGGACACTTGACACTATTCATGAGACGAAATCTTCCTGAGATATTCATGGTGATTCTGTGTAGGATACATATTCATGACATTACAGTTTACTTGCTTAGAAACTATTCTGACTTACTGCATTAGTTGATCTTGCGTGACTGGACCTGAGACATTATGGAACTGTGACGTGAGATTACATGGGGTGGGGAAAGTATTACCATATCAAGGCTGATTATAATATAAATAATATTATCTGGATGTGTCTTAGTCTCTGATACAGATCTTTGGTACCTTACTGGCCCTTCGAGAAAATACTGTGTAAACCCCCTCGATTTATTCTGTAGGTAGTTAGAGTGGATCTGGAAAATTTTGATGACAGATGTTGAGGTTTAGCTTAGATATGTTTTATCTGGAATTTTAATCCATTTAATTAAAACATCATTTCCACCCTATCTTGGTCTATTTATTCGGAGCCCATTTTCAGCCCATAAATTCCGTACAAATATTGTACACTCGACTCAACTCGCCAAATTAGGCACTGGACTTTTCCGTCTCAAAAAGTCAGATCCCGTTGTGCTCTAAATTAATTGCACAATTTTTCGAATCCGAAATTCATATTTAATTTCGTGTCGGACACCTGTGTCGTTACCCTCGATTTTGGGGTACCAACTTAACCCGTTGAGCCGGACCAACTAAAGGGTCCAAGACTGACTCCAAGCCCCCACCATTTTTGGCCTTTGCGCCGTTTCCGGATTTTGACCCCGTGGGCCCCAATTAAATTAAATTCGCGGGACGCGTTATCTTTAATTAAATCGAGATTTACCAACTTCGTAAATTCTGTTTTAATACTAAATTAATCCCAATGCCCTTCAAATTAGACCCGCGCCCGACGCGCAACACCCCCTCACCATGACAATTTTTAAATATATTTTTCTCCGCAATTTTTGCGTCATTTCATGTGTCCATGCAAATTCCCGAATTTATGGAGACTTATTTGCAATTAATAAAATTGTTGGCAACATCCCATTGGTCATGATTAATTGAGAGGTCCCAATATAGGGTCCCAATCTCACCCACCTATTCCTCACATGAAGAAACCCTCTCCTCTTCATGTTAAATCTCATCCACCCACTTTGAATGGATGGATCCCAACCCTCCATCCATTTCCCAATCCCCTATAAAACAACACCTCACCCCTTCACTCCTCCCAAGCCGGCCCTAATCCCAATGCTTTGGAAACCCCCCACCCCTCTCTCTCTCCTCCCTCTTCCCAAACTCCAGCTGAACTTCTTCTCTTCTTCTTCTTCTTCCTTTCTTCTTCTTCTACAGCTCATCTCCTTCTTCACCTCAGCGACTTGGCCGGCTCCCTCCGGCGGATCCGCTGCTCCCTCCGGTCTCCATCTCCAGCCGACGCCGCCGCTGCTTCCACCCGCCATCACCTCCACGTCGTCACTACCACTCCTCCGGCGAGCCCCGACTACTCCACCACCTTCTCGACTGCTCGGCTCCATCCAAGTTGCTGCTACGGTCGGCCAACAACCAGCCACCCCGTCTGCTCCGGCGGCCAACTCCACCCGCCACCGCATCCGACATTAATCCCACCACCACACCTCCGCGAGCTGCTCGCCCCCACACCCCGGCATCGGAGCTGCCCCTCCAGCAATGCCACGGTCCGACCTCCACTGCCTCACCTAACCCAGCCTCTCCACCGCGGCTTCACGAGCTACCACCACACCTCCGGAGGCCGAGATCCCCTCAGGCAACCAACGACTCCTCCACTTCCCATTTTCCGGCCAGCTCCATTACCACCACCTCCAGTTCTTCCTCCCCGTCTGCTCTTATCACCGCCACCCCAAGCTTTCACCCTCACCACCACCATTGCATCCCCAACCTCCCTTCACTCCGGCGAGCATCGCGGCGAGCCTACTGATGTGCAACCGCACCACCCTCGACTGCCACGAGCACCCCTCCGGCCAGCATCAACCACCTCGCCGAGGTGAGATACTCCCCCCTTTTTTTCTCAGAAGTTGTGTAATATTGTGATTAAGGTTTAATATGGTGTTTAAGGTTTAATATTGTGATTAAGGTTAATGCTGAATTTAGGTATGATATAGTTAGTTGGGGGTATGAGTTATTGAAATGAGATTGGGGTTTCAGTATGCTATTGATATTTGGTTAGGGTTTATCTTCATAAGTTTTGAAACGAAATCATGGATATACATTAAGTAGAGAGGTGAGGAATATTGGATCTTGGTTGGGGTTATATTCGTATTGGGATTTTATTTGAGGAAATTGCAAGGTTAATAAATGCTATGTCGAGATGTTAGGGTTTTTCAATTAATACATGCATTATTGAGTAGGGTTGATATTGTGCATACGTTTAAAACGCTTGAGGAAAAATGGTGATATTAACACAATGATTAATACCAAGGAGCAGATTTAATTTATAAATGGATATCGATTTTTTGGGTGAATATTGGGTGTTAATGATAAAGCTGTTTAAAGACGTAAATTATATATATACGCGTATTGGTTGTTTTAGCTGATGTAAACTATTGCCAAGTAATAAAGTGATATTAAAATGTTGATGGACAATGGGAGCAGGTGCTCGATCGTGGAAATAGGTATGATGTCATATGATGAGACCGTGATTGAGGACAGAGGATATTAATTATTTGTTTGAGTTTGAGACGTCAACGTGCATGTTAACATCTGTAGAAACTGAGGATTTGGATCAGGGGGTGATTAACCGAATATCTTAATTGAGGATTGGGCCGGATGATATTATACAGATGATTGATTTTGAGATAGGTATTGTTCGGATCAAGAATCAGAGATTGAGGACTGTAAAATTAGTAGTTAACTATTTAAGTCAGAGCCTGAGTTTAGGGTAGATGCGTGTAGCATCCCTGTCTGTCATGGAATAGACTTTGATTATTGGTTTGTATCTCATCTCTAGGTACTGCGGGACCTGAGGACTTGGACGCGGTACCCGATCCCCGTCATCAGCAGCCGCACGCAGGCAAGTGTACCTTGCCACCCTGTATTTCAGTTTACAGATATTTATTGTTTCGTTATGTACATTGTGCACGTAGTTATGTTGACGTTCGATACTTCACGTCCGGATCGCAACCGGGTGTTGACATTCGACTTAACGTCTTAGATTAAATACTAGATGCTTCATAGCACCTCGATGCACGTACCAGAGTACATCGATACCCCAGGACACACTCATACACTGTGATCGTACCAGATTCCTGTATCCTGATACTGACATCATGACCAGAGACTGGGACGTCCTTAGGGTCGCGTCTGTTGAGTTATTCCTTGTGTCGAGACTGTAGCTAGAGGTTCAGGTTCAACGCACAATCGTTGACCGCTTGGGAAGGGGAAGACAGTTACTAGACGTTTGGGCTACTCTGCACGCGCTTATATATATGTAGTATTTTCTAGAGATACCTGTTTCTAGTGATACCTGTTTTTAGTGATACCTGTTTCACCCGTGTGACTCTTTGCCCGGAGCTGCGGTACGTGCCGTGTGTTTCCGTGTCCGGAGCTACGGTTTTACTTTGGACAGCCCACGTGTCGAACATTGTCTTTAAACTGTGTCACACTAGTTGGTTATGATAGAGTACCCTGTCGTGCACTTGTACTTTCTGTTTACTTGGCATGTCATATTTCTGTACCTTGTTACGTCCCTCTGAGGACCTGGTTCCCTGCCAGTTTTGCAGCATAGATGATTACGGAGCACTTGGAGATACTGATGGAGTGGCTTATCTTGCAAGCATGGTACCAGGTACTCACATTATATCTACCGGCATTATGATTATTTTACATTGATTATTCATCTGCTGTTGTAGCCTAGTTTTGTAGACTCATATTTCTTCTCGAGTCTATTCGAGATAGTGTGTTAATGGGCGGCCGACCTTAGCACATTTAGCTCTTTCTTGTTTACTGTTGTACATTGTGGATTGAGACATAGAGGTTTACATTTGTGGAATATCTAGATAGTGCCCTTTTATATTACAGCTTATACGTATTCGAGTCAGACCAGAGTCTGGTCGAATGCGTAGCTGGCGTGTCACGTATTCCTGGTCCTACGTATTTTGGGACTGGGGCGTGACATGTTTTTGTGGTGGCCCATGCAGGTCCGAATTAAATCGTCTTGGTCACCTGACTGTGCCAAGCGAGCCTGCAAATTAGGAATAGATGTTATGATTGTTGAATAGGATCTCAATCCATAATCGATTTAAAAACTCCTTGTATGTGATTATCGCCCTTGGACTTCCACTTTGCATTCGTTCAATCTTCGTCAATATCGCTATCCTTGTTTCTCGTCCCCTATTGTTCAGGGAGACGAATGCTTGTGACTGATGACTTCCCTTCAGAAGAAGACCGAAGAACAGACGGCAGAAGACAGAATTCGTACGCCTTTCTCTGAGAAGATTGTTACTTTATCAGGATAGATTGATGGGTTCTGTGGATTCTAGAACTAGTGTGGAAGATTGGCAAGAGAGTTGGACCCAGTAGTACCCTACCCATGCTTGAGGTAGCAGTGATCTTGGAAGTACTAAGAGCTAGAAGGATTGTTGATCATGACCTAGAATGATTTATGGGAATGCATAGCCTGATTATGGAAACTAGTAGTTGTATATGATAGCAATGCTAGGAACGATGATTATGAGCTAGAGAAGATGAAAATTTTAGGATCTCACTAGGGAGATAATAATCGGATTCCAGGAAATTCTAGTATGTGCTTGAGTGATACCATTATTGTACTATGCGACTTGGAGAGATAAATAACGAAAAGAAGAAACTCGAGGGAAAAAAAAAAAAAAAAAAAAAAAAATGGGAAAATTTGAGGAGTAGAGAAATTATACTTACGGCAGGGGAGAAAATTTTCTTTTAAAGGATTAGTGTGGTAAACAGAACAGGAGAATTTATTTTGAGGTTAAGTCTGGACGATGACACCGTCCTAACATGAGTTGATTAAGCCAATACCACGCGACACTAGATTGTCGACGTAGTGCATTATATTTATAGACCACCAGGATACCCTGAGTTGAGTTTCTTCAGGGAGCCCGGGAGTATGGTGCCCATCTACTTTAGAGTCGCACATTGCAGAAAGTGAATCAGTGTACCCCGCCTTATATCAGGATTTGAGGATGTATTTCTAGATAATCTTTTAGGCCTGCCACCTGACAGAAAAAGTTTGTTACAGAGTTGACTCCAAGAGCCGAGCCGATTATTTTTCCGTCTTCAGACTAGCACCGACAGAGTTTGGTTGAGTTGAAAGTCCATAATAGAGGATCTCTTAGACAAGAGTTTCAGTCGAGCTAGTGTTTCTCCATGGGGAGTACCCATCATATTGTACCGAAGAAGGACGGGACGGTACGTTGCGTATCGATTACAGGACGTTAAATGCTGCAAAGATAAGGAACAAGTACCCTATGCTACGCAACGATGTTTTACTTGATTAGCTTAGCAGCGCATTTTGTATTAACAGAGATCGATCTCAGATCAGGCTAACATCAGATCAAGGTACGGAAAGAGGACATCCAGAAGACGGCCTTTCGGATGAAGTATGGCCATTATGAGTTTTTAGTCATGCCGTTTGGTTTAACCAACGCGCCAGCAGTATTCATGTGTTTGATGAACAATGTTTTCCACCAGTACTTGGATAAGTTCGTGGTGGTGTTCATCGACGTCTTGATATATTCCGAGAACCAGGAGAAGCACGAGAGACATCTCAAGATTGTGTTGGAGATGCTGAGAAGTGAGAGGCTGTAAGCCAAGCTCAGCAAATATAAGTTATGTTCAGATAGAATAGATAGTCGACGCATCAGGACAGCTGAGAGTTCATGAGAAGGACTATCCGACGCATAGTCTAGAGCTAGCTGCAGTGATGTTTGCACTAAAGCTATGGCGACACTACCTTTATATAGAGCAGATGTTGAGATTTATACAAAACACAGAAAGTCTGGAGAATGCCTACACGCAGAAGGAACTCAACAAGAGACAAAGGCATTGGCGAGAATTTATGACAGATTATAATATCGATTTTCAGTACTACCCTGGCAAGGCGAATGTAGTAGTAGATGCCTTGGGCAGGAAGCCTATGGCATATTTTTACGAATCATCGCCAGTTGTTAGAGGATTTTCAGAAACTCAGGATTGAGATTGTATTGCCAGGCATGGATGGACAGATGGCCAGTCTTGAGGTTCAGTCTACTTTGATTGAGAAGATCAAGGCAGCATTGCCTACAGATACGAGATTTAGACGACTGCAAACGGGATTCAAGATTCATGAAGGCGGAACATCGAGGTGTGGAGATCGCCTATACGTTCCGAGTGGCAAGCTACGCCAAGAGTTGATGACCGAGGCTCATAGCTCGATTATTCTATTTTATCCCGGGGGTACGAAGATGTACCGAGATGCGAGGCAACATTACTGGTGGCATGGGATAAAGAGAGATTGCAAGATTCGTGACGGAATGTTTAGTTTGTCAGCAAGTCAAGGCTGAACATCAGAGGACTGCAGGATTATTGCAGCCGCTTCCCATTCCCGAGTGGAAGTGGGAACACATTACCATGGACTTCGTCACAGGATTCCCGCGGAGCCCAAGCGGGAAGGATGCAGTTTTGGGTTGTCATAGACAGACTCACCAAGTCTGCACATTTCTTGCCCTTCAGAGTTGGGCAATCCACAGAGATACTAGCTGACATATATATGAGGCAGATAGTACGATTACATGGAGTGCCTGTCAGCATCGTATCGGATCGTGATTCCAGATTCACGTCACATTTTTGGCGGAGTATGCAGGAGAGCCTAGGAACACGTCTCAAGTTCAGCACTGCGTACCATCCACAGACTGATGGACAGTCAGAGCGCACGATACAGATATTAGAGGATATGCTGAGAGCGTGCATGATTGATTTTGGAGGATCTTGGGAGGACCATATACACTTGGTGGAATTCTCCTACAATAACAGTCACCAGGCCAGCATACAGATGGCACCTTATGAGGCACTGTATGGCAGGAAATGCAGGTCGCCAGTTTGTTGGAGTGACGTGGGAGAGCGTCAGATACTTGGGCCCGAATTGGTGACACAGATAGTAGAGAAGGTCAAGCAGATTCAGAGCCACCTGCGCGCAGCACAGGACAGACAGAAACACTGGGCAGATGCGCACCGCAGACCATTGGAGTTCAAGGAGGGTGACCACGTGTTTTTGAGGATATCGCCCACTCGTGGTACCATCAGATTCGGAGGCAGAGGCAAGCTGAGTCCGAGGTATATCGGACCTTTTGACATTCTGGAACGAGTTGGCGAAGTGGCATACCGTCTTGCTTTACCTCCATCATTAGAGGGAGTGCATGACGTATTTCCCGTATCGCAGCTGAGGAGATATGTCGCAGACCCTAGCCACGTGCTTGATCATTCGGAGATTACAGTCGGGTCTCGCCTGTCTTACGTAGAGCAGCCAGTTGAGATCCTCGATCGCAGCGAGAAGACTTTGAGAGGGCAGGCGATTCGACTGGTCAGAGTGGCATGGAAGCACCATTCACCAGGCGAGTCTACTTGGGAGCGCGAGGATTCTATTAGGCAACGATTTCCGTACTTATTTGAAGAGCAAGGTATGAATTTACGTACGGCATTTTAATTACTAGTATTTTAAAATTCTGTTAGTTATTATCGTGCTTTACTTTTAATTTCGGGGACGAAATTTTTCTAAGTTGGGAAGAATGTAAACCCCCTCGATTTATTCTGTAGGTAGTTAGAGTGGATCTGGAAAATTTTGATGACAGATGTTGAGGTTTAGCTTAGATATGTTTTATCTGGAATTTTAATCCATTTAATTAAAACATCATTTCCACCCTATCTTGGTCTATTTATTCGGAGCCCATTTTCAGCCCATAAATTCCGTACAAATATTGTACACTCGACTCAACTCGCCAAATTAGGCACTGGACTTTTCCGTCTCAAAAAGTCAGATCCCGTTGTGCTCTAAATTAATTGCACAATTTTTCGAATCCGAAATTCATATTTAATTTCGTGTCGGACACCTGTGTCGTTACCCTCGATTTTGGGGTACCAACTTAACCCGTTGAGCCGGACCAACTAAAGGGTCCAAGACTGACTCCAAGCCCCCACCATTTTTGGCCTTTGCGCCGTTTCCGGATTTTGACCCCGTGGGCCCCAATTAAATTAAATTCGCGGGACGCGTTATCTTTAATTAAATCGGGATTTACCAACTTCGTAAATTCTGTTTTAATACTAAATTAATCCCAATGCCCTTCAAATTAGACCCGCGCCCGACGCGCAACACCCCCTCACCATGACAATTTTTAAATATATTTTTCTCCGCAATTTTTGCGCCATTTCATGTGTCCATGCAAATTCCCGAATTTATGGAGACTTATTTGCAATTAATAAAATTGTTGGCAACATCCCATTGGTCATGATTAATTGAGAGGTCCCAATATAGGGTCCCAATCTCACCCACCTATTCCTCACATGAAGAAACCCTCTCCTCTTCATGTTAAATCTCATCCACCCACTTTGAATGGATGGATCCCAACCCTCCATCCATTTCCCAATCCCCTATAAAACAACACCTCACCCCTTCACTCCTCCCAAGCCGGCCCTAATCCCAATGCTTTGGAAACCCCCCACCCCTCTCTCTCTCCTCCCTCTTCCCAAACTCCAGCTGAACTTCTTCTCTTCTTCTTCTTCTTCTTCCTTTCTTCTTCTTCTACAGCTCATCTCCTTCTTCACCTCAGCGACTTGGCCGGCTCCCTCCGGCGGATCCGCTGCTCCCTCCGGTCTCCATCTCCAGCCGACGCCGCCGCTGCTTCCACCCGCCATCACCTCCACGTCGTCACTACCACTCCTCCGGCGAGCCCCGACTACTCCACCACCTTCTCGACTGCTCGGCTCCATCCAAGTTGCTGCTACGGTCGGCCAACAACCAGCCACCCCGTCTGCTCCGGCGGCCAACTCCACCCGCCACCGCATCCGACATTAATCCCACCACCACACCTCCGCGAGCTGCTCGCCCCCACACCCCGGCATCGGAGCTGCCCCTCCAGCAATGCCACGGTCCGACCTCCACTGCCTCACCTAACCCAGCCTCTCCACCGCGGCTTCACGAGCTACCACCACACCTCCGGAGGCCGAGATCCCCTCAGGCAACCAACGACTCCTCCACTTCCCATTTTCCGGCCAGCTCCATTACCACCACCTCCAGTTCTTCCTCCCCGTCTGCTCTTATCACCGCCACCCCAAGCTTTCACCCTCACCACCACCATTGCATCCCCAACCTCCCTTCACTCCGGCGAGCATCGCGGCGAGCCTACTGATGTGCAACCGCACCACCCTCGACTGCCACGAGCACCCCTCCGGCCAGCATCAACCACCTCGCCGAGGTGAGATACTCCCCCCTTTTTTTCTCAGAAGTTGTGTAATATTGTGATTAAGGTTTAATATGGTGTTTAAGGTTTAATATTGTGATTAAGGTTAATGCTGAATTTAGGTATGATATAGTTAGTTGGGGGTATGAGTTATTGAAATGAGATTGGGGTTTCAGTATGCTATTGATATTTGGTTAGGGTTTATCTTCATAAGTTTTGAAACGAAATCATGGATATACATTAAGTAGAGAGGTGAGGAATATTGGATCTTGGTTGGGGTTATATTCGTATTGGGATTTTATTTGAGGAAATTGCAAGGTTAATAAATGCTATGTCGAGATGTTAGGGTTTTTCAATTAATACATGCATTATTGAGTAGGGTTGATATTGTGCATACGTTTAAAACGCTTGAGGAAAAATGGTGATATTAACACAATGATTAATACCAAGGAGCAGATTTAATTTATAAATGGATATCGATTTTTTGGGTGAATATTGGGTGTTAATGATAAAGCTGTTTAAAGACGTAAATTATATATATACGCGTATTGGTTGTTTTAGCTGATGTAAACTATTGCCAAGTAATAAAGTGATATTAAAATGTTGATGGACAATGGGAGCAGGTGCTCGATCGTGAAAATAGGTATGATGTCATATGATGAGACCGTGATTGAGGACAGAGGATATTAATTATTTGTTTGAGTTTGAGACGTCAACGTGCATGTTAACATCTGTAGAAACTGAGGATTTGGATCAGGGGGTGATTAACCGAATATCTTAATTGAGGATTGGGCCGGATGATATTATACAGATGATTGATTTTGAGATAGGTATTGTTCGGATCAAGAATCAGAGATTGAGGACTGTAAAATTAGTAGTTAACTATTTAAGTCAGAGCCTGAGTTTAGGGTAGATGCGTGTAGCATCCCTGTCTGTCATGGAATAGACTTTGATTATTGGTTTGTATCTCATCTCTAGGTACTGCGGGACCTGAGGACTTGGACGCGGTACCCGATCCCCGTCATCAGCAGCCGCACGCAGGCAAGTGTACCTTGCCACCCTGTATTTCAGTTTACAGATATTTATTGTTTCGTTATGTACATTGTGCACGTAGTTATGTTGACGTTCGATACTTCACGTCCGGATCGCAACCGGGTGTTGACATTCGACTTAACGTCTTAGATTAAATACTAGATGCTTCATAGCACCTCGATGCACGTACCAGAGTACATCGATACCCCAGGACACACTCATACACTGTGATCGTGCCAGATTCCTGTATCCTGATACTGACATCATGACCAGAGACTGGGACGTCCTTAGGGTCGCGTCTGTTGAGTTATTCCTTGTGTCGAGACTGTAGCTAGAGGTTCAGGTTCAACGCACAATCGTTGACCGCTTGGGAAGGGGAAGACAGTTACTAGACGTTTGGGCTACTCTGCACGCGCTTATATATATGTAGTATTTTCTAGAGATACCTGTTTCTAGTGATACCTGTTTTTAGTGATACCTGTTTCACCCGTGTGACTCTTTGCCCGGAGCTGCGGTACGTGCCGTGTGTTTCCGTGTCCGGAGCTACGGTTTTACTTTGGACAGCCCACGTGTCGAACATTGTCTTTAAACTGTGTCACACTAGTTGGTTATGATAGAGTACCCTGTCGTGCACTTGTACTTTCTGTTTACTTGGCATGTCATATTTCTGTACCTTGTTACGTCCCTCTGAGGACCTGGTTCCCTGCCAGTTTTGCAGCATAGATGATTACGGAGCACTTGGAGATACTGATGGAGTGGCTTATCTTGCAAGCATGGTACCAGGTACTCACATTATATCTACCGGCATTATGATTATTTTACATTGATTATTCATCTGCTGTTGTAGCCTAGTTTTGTAGACTCATATTTCTTCTCGAGTCTATTCGAGATAGTGTGTTAATGGGCGGCCGACCTTAGCACATTTAGCTCTTTCTTGTTTACTGTTGTACATTGTGGATTGAGACATAGAGGTTTACATTTGTGGAATATCTAGATAGTGCCCTTTTATATTACAGCTTATACGTATTCGAGTCAGACCAGAGTCTGGTCGAATGCGTAGCTGGCGTGTCACGTATTCCTGGTCCTACGTATTTTGGGACTGGGGCGTGACATACTGCTATGGTTTTTTCGACACTGATCCTGTAGTAGTCTCAGCCTGAGTATGACTAAAACTCTCACTTGCATATCACTTAGCTGGTTTATTTATTTACCCTATTGTTCCTTATTTCTGCACTGCATTTATTTTGGCTTGTATTATCTGTACCTTGTTATGTCCCCTGAGGACCTGGAATAGACTATGTCCCCAGGTATAGCCGAAGAGATCTACCCCGAGGTGTACGGAACAGGAGCACTTCTCGGAACAGAACAGGAACCTGAGGACGAGATCGTGGCAGAAGACTTCTCCTGAGTACCGACTCCATATACTCAGTATTTCTATTTCCAGTTGATTTATTTCTTATCTATTTGCATTCGATGTACCAGACATATTCTCGGATTGTTCCCGAGACACTTATTTGAGATTGCTTATTTATTCTATTGCATTATTTCTGGCATTTAATCTGTAATTATCTGTTGTGGATGAGATTAGTATGGACCGTGACTTGTACTGTTGGATCTATTTATTGTTAGACTACAGAGCATGCCCTGATGGATCCATTAAATTGGGTTGTCCATCGGTGCGTGCTGCTGGCCATTGCCACGCATTCAGTCCCTCGGTATTTTGGGACTGGGGCGTGACAACATTAATTCCAGAAAATCACTAATTAGCTATGTTGCACAAGCTATTTAGCTAGATATGAGTGTGTCACATTTGATTAATGATTTAATGCCAAGAAAAAAGAAGAAGAAGAAGAAGAAGAAGAAGAAGAAGAAGAAGGTGTATGCATGCATAATATATGAGAGGACCTGTTTGGTAAACGGTATTTGGACTTGGATTATAATAACACTACATTAAGCGAAAATAATTAAGAATAGAGCTTTAAAATCATGAAAAACTATTATAAAAAATTCCCACCTTATAAGCAAAGCATATATAATTATTGTATCTGCTCTTATCTCCATTTTTCCTATGTACAAAATGTACTCTTATCTGCTCTTATTACTCTAAATAATAACTTGTACATTATAATTGTATAACTCTACATTATAATTGCTAACATACATGCAAGAACAATGTACCTGCTACATGACGAAGGAGTAAGTATGTACATTATAATTGTATAACTCTACTACATCTACAAGAAAAAAACATATACATCTACTACATCTACCAGAGAAGAAAAAAATTATGGTCGACATGAAAAAAATAACAGAGAAATACTCAACACTGTCATTTCTCTTCAGAAACCATGAAATAAATATAGATCTACGATATAATGCAACAGATCTAGAAGATGAAAACCGAAATAATCTAGATATAGAAGAAAAAAAATTCTAGATATAGGAAAAAAAATTCTAGATCTACATGTATTAAGTAGAGATTTTAAAATAAATATAGATCTATGATATAATGCAACAGATCTACAAGATGAAACCGAAATAATCTACATATAGAAGAAAAGATTGTAGATATAAAAAAAATTATAGATCTACATGTATTAAGTAGAGATATGGAAAAAAAAAAAGAAATATATGATATAATGCAACAAATCTACAAGACCGAAACCGAAATAATCTACATATAGAAGAAAAAATTCTAGATCTAAATTTTTTTTTAGATCTACACGTATTGAGTACAAGGAACTGGAAAAAATTACGTTTAGATCTACAAGTTATACACAAGAAAACAACATATTGATGTTCGATTTATAATAAAAATACATAAAATCTCTAACCAGCGTTCGAAACCAAGAAATGAAGGCAAATATGGAAAAAAAATTGAGATTTAATGTTCGTAGACATGCATACAGTGGAGGTGGCGCGAATCGAGCAAGGGGTGACCGCAAACCAACGACTGCAGCAGCAGTAGTTACAGCGCGGGAAGAGGCAGACGGAACTCAAGACCCCATTCTACAAAGTTTCTCTCACATCCAAGTGTGGAGAGAGGATGTGGAAATGGGAGGAAGTCCAGGGGACAGGAACTGAGCGTCTCTTTATCTCCTCAAAACCTCCTTCATTTACTCGGCTACAAAACACTTGGACTGTTGAATTTTGTGCCACTTCAAGTTAATGTTATAATCCAAGCCCAAAATACCGTTTACCAAACAGCCCTAATGGCTTGTTTGGCAACTAGGATTTTTATGGCTTGTTTGGCAAATATGATTTGGATTTGGAAATCCAAGATTCAAATCCAAATCATGAATTTCCAAATCAAAATCAAAATCCAGATTCATTATTTGGTAAACTAGAATTTTGCTATTATATTTTGTTAAAATCAAAATCCATTGTTTTGATAGGAAAAAATAATATTTGCCATTAGATTATAAAAAAAGTTTAATTAATAAAATTATTAATTATGACTATAATTATGATTAATAAATTTATAATTAATATTATAATAGAATATTAATTAATATAATTATAAATTAATAATAATAATTAGGATTAGGATTATAATTAGTAAATAATAAATTAATAATTAAGATTAATATATTATTAATTAATATTACAATAAAACATTAATTAATAAATTATTAACTAATATTATAATTAATTAATAACTAATACATTATTAATTAAGATTATGATAAAATATTAATGCATAAAATTATTAATTAATTATTGAAATTATGATTAGTTAAGATAATAATAAAAAATATAAATTGATAAAAAAAACTTTATTATAATTATGATTAATAAATTATTAATTACGATTATAAAAAATATTAATTAATAAACTTTATAAATTTTTAAGTAATTATTATAATGTTGAACTTATTTATATTAATTAAGAATAAAAAAGCAGAAAATTTACTGTAGCGAAATAAGTTTATATTAAATTCATTCAAACGAAACAAGTTTCTAAAATTTTGATATAGAGACATAGTTCGCCAACAGTTTTGACGGAAAACACAACAGACGTACAAGTAGGCAGAAAAAAATAAAATAAAAATTAAAGTGGACCCGACAAGCCAATTTTTGCCAACACTGTTGGCTGAAATTGGTGGGGGGCCAATTTCAGCCAACTGTGTTGGCGAAAATTGGGTGTGGGGGCCCACGGGTTGGGTTGGGTTGGTTTTGTTTGGTTTGTTTAATTAGTTTGTTTTAATTAGTTATGTTTTAATTTTATTTATTTAGTTTTGTTATGTAATTAGGTTTAAGAAAATTTATTTTAATGAATTAAAATCAAAATAAATTAAATTAATTGTAAAGAAAAATTTAGATTTTTTTTTCCGAAAATTTGCATCCGGAGCATCAAAATTTGTATAAGTTTCATCTAAATCATCAAAGTTTAAAAAATTACGAAAAAAAAATCAAAACGTCCTTTGGACGTTTATATCTTTTAATATTATATTTCTATCGTTAATTTTCTTGCCGTTAATAGACGTTAAAAAAAATTAATAATAAAAATTTGCCGTAAGAATATTACGTCTGCCGTCGAGCAGACTTCGAGCGGCCATAACTATTTGTTTTGAAATCATTTTTTGTTAAACAATAAGTCGATTTGTATGTTTTCAACGAGAGTAACACAAATCGTGTAGAAAAAAAATTATCCGAAGCAAGTTGCACATGTTACAATTAAAAATTTTAAATTTAAAACTTTAAATTATCATAACTTTTGACTGAGAGATCGAAACAAGATCCAATTTGTGCCAAAATGACTATATCGAAAAGTACTACGGGATAAACGGTTTTACCGTTTGACGGACATCTAAAAATTTTAGAATCGTAAAACAATGATGTTTCGACCTCCAAATTTTACTTTTGATAATTTTATTTTCGAATATTTAAAATTTACTGTAGCAAAATTAATTTATATTGGGTGTGGGGGCCCACGGATTTAAAACGATGTTTCGACCTCCAAAAAAAATTATGATTTTTTTTTAATTAATTGTTTTAAATCCGTGAGACAAAAATAGTGGACATGTGCGAAAACAATATTTCTAAATATCTCTTTACAATTAATTTATTTTAATTTTATTTTGTTAAAATATATTTTCTTAAATCAAATTCCAAAACTAAACTAAATAAAAAAAAACCAAAACATAACTAATTAAAACAAACTAGTAAAATAAACCAACCAAACCAAACCAAACCAACCAAACAAAACCCAACCACCCAAACTAATCCGCGGGCCTCACAAGGCCAAATTCCGCCAACACTGTTGGCTGAATTTGTGCTTGCCAACAGTGTTGGCGAAATTTGGACTTGTGGGGTCCACTTTTGACTTTTTTGTTTACGTGTTCATTTTTTTTTTCTGCCAACACTGTTGGCGGACTCTGTCTCTATTTCAAAATTATCGAAACTTGTTTCGTCTTGTATGAATTTAATATAAATTTATTTTACTACAGTAAATTTTCTGATAAAAAAAATCTATATATAAAATAATAACTAACTATTATATTAAAAAAAAAAATTATTTTGTTTCTTCCAAATTCAACTTTCTTTCTTCTAAATTCTAATTTTAGATTTAAAAAGTAATTATTATCTATCTTTCATATCCAAATACAACTCTAATCAAATATAGGATCATTTGAATTTTATTTCACATCTACAAAATTCTTAAATTCATGTTCAAATCCTAGTGTTATCAAACAACCCCTAAACATGTGGTCATATCATTTGCCTAACTTGAGACGCATATATGCCAGCCAAAGGCCTCCCAACTTTTTGTACTGGCATAATGCTGAAGGCTAAAGCAACGACTAGAAAGGAACCCTAAAAATGTGCTCTTTCTTCCTATTCGTTAGTCAAGTACCAACAAAGTAGCTTTTTCCGTAGTTAATCTCTAGCTTAAAACCTTTTCACTCCTAATTATTCCGGCACGAAACAAGTGATCTAAATTCCCAACCCCACTCGCACGATTGCAGTACAAGTGCAGGCATCCGTCCATTCCAGAAAAAAGCTTGGTTATTATTATTATTATTCCTGGCACTGGCAGTCTCCCTCTTCTTAATACTGCAAGTCTTGCCATTTATTCGGCAATGACAAATGTTCTTCTTCCATCCTTCCTTCCCAATTGGAGTTTATCACCTCCTCCACCGAATTATTCCCCACCCACCATGAGTCCAACCTTGTCTTCCATTAACACAATAATCGATTAGTTTTATAAGAATAGGAATAGGAATAGGAATAGAAATAGCATCCAATATAAAAACCGCAAGTAAACTCCTGTACCACTCAAAGTGACTAGAGAAGCTGCACCGAAAAGTCAAATCAGCTTCAATTATTCAAAAAAAATTGTTATTCGAATTTTCAAAATGTAACTTTAAAATATTTTTTCTTATATAACAGTTGATATTACATGTTCAATATTAATATATAACATCTAATATGACAATTGATATTATAAATTTTAATAAAAAATAATTATTATTTAAAAAATTAATATTAATATTAATGTTAATATTAACTTTAATGTTAACATTTATATTATATATTTAATATTAATTTAAATTTAAATTTAAATTTAAATTTTATGTCATCTATCATATTAACCGTCACGTCATAAACCACATAAGAAAAAAATGATTTGAAGGAACATTTTGAAGATACGAATAACATTATTCTTATTCAAAACAACTCATTCTTCGTATCATCTCCAGCCCTTACAAAAAATACAATGAATATTGTAAGATTTTATTGTATAGTTATAAATAATCACTTGACAATATCCAGAATTGACCTTGGGTTAAGCCAAACAAGCCATCGGGTTTGAACAATCCTGTCAGGACAATCCTTCAAGAACCCTAAGACCCTATCTCTGCGTCAATATGATCTACTCAGTCCACCTCTAACTCCTCTATGTCAGTTGAACTAGCAATTCACTATGTCCATATTTTGAGTTCCCACTGAGAATGTCTCGAGTAGTTCAGTGAGAGTAACTCGGAATCTGAACTTCACGATGTCGTCAAAAATGTAGCTTTGACATCGCTGACAACCCTACTCGCCATCAATTTTTTTGATATTTTTTTGAAGTCAAAGACAATGGACAACCAAATTTACCTCTGCCTATGACAATCCAATCCTCCGAACCAGTCCTGATAATATTTTCATCTCCATATTATCAATTATAAAAAAAATTTAAATAAAAGAAAAAGAAAAAGTTGTTTTTGAACCTTATATAAAACTTTTCCACGTCATTCTTTTGTTGTGAACAAAGTCTTCACCCCCTCCTTGTTCCACGGAGATCTACTTGTTGGATTATATCACGTTTTCGAATGTTTTCGAATGAGTGCTAAAAGGGGATGGCAATGGAGTTGTTAATTTAGTCCAACATTGGGTAGGAGATGAGATATGAGATGTATATAATTGAAATTTATTCAGGTCTTACATGATTTTTTTTAAAGACATATGGCTCTAATCCAATATCGTACCTCATGGACTAACTCCAGTTCAGATTACACCGCGTTCCCAATAAGTGATATCATAGCCCAAGGTTACATGGCTGATTTGGGCGGCTCTAATTGGTTCGAGACAGATGGTGCTGAACATTCATGCGCATAATTGGATTATACAGACTCTTCTCAAGGTGGAGTAGGAGCATCAACTACACGAATTGGCTTCAAAGGTAGGTTTGGCAGGGCCAAGATGGAGCAAGATATGTGGAGATTGTTGGATTGTATCTCGTTTTTGGATGAGTGCTCAAATGTGGGTGACAATGGAGTTGATAATTTAGTCCCATATCGGATATGAGGTGGGATCATGAGGTGTAAATAATTGAAATTGGTTCAGTCTTACATAATTTTTTTTTTACGACATATGAATCCAATCAAATATTGTACCTCATATGTCAACATTACTAAAAAAAAAAAAAAATTCAAAATGAAGTATTGTGATGTTAGAGCATCATTAGTAGTTATAACTCTCCAATGCAATTCGGGATCCAAAATAAAATAAGTAAATAAATGTAGAATGGTTGAGTTTGTATGAGAATAGTAGGAAATGGTAAAGTGAGCTCCGGTTCCAAAGATTACATAGTCAAAAATTGATGTGAAAAATAATAATATAAAATTTAGAATATAGAAAGTTGGGCTCCAAATTGAAACTTACTATCCTATAAAATGAGAGACTATAATCTAGAATATAGAGATTGAGAGGCCAACCTATAATTTCTATGGGTAGAATAGAATCCAAAATCTAAAAATTAGAACTAGAAATAAAATTTATTATTCTATAAAATAATTTTTTATATTTTAAATCTAAAATTTAGAACGTTGGATTGACCTTAATCTTGTGTGTCAACTCAAGTCCGGCTGAAGCCGTCAATTTGTCATTCATTTCCTCCTCTGGCTGCAAGTCACATTTGCTGTGTTCCGCTGCGTCTGATAGACTTGCCAGGCAAGGTCAGCTTCAGTCTCTGCAGCTTCATGACTTGCAGAGATATATGCAAATTGTAGTCTAATCATGGATTCGTTCGCCACTGGGACACAAAACATCCCAATCACATACATTCATAAAATATTCCCTTCCTCTTCTTCCCTCCATTTTATCATCAGCTCTACTACGTGCCTGCAGTGTGCGCAAAAAACAATCAAAATGGAGCTCTACGTTGTCATCCTCCTCTGCCTAGTAACCATTTCTACTTGTTCATCATCATCAGAACAACATGACGATATGTCAGCTCTGATGAAGCTCAAGTCCTCCCTCATCGGCCCCGGCGGCACCGGCCTCCACGACTGGCTCGACACCTCCTCCGATCCCTGCTCCTTCTCCGGCGTCCAATGCCACGACGACCGCCGCGTCTCCTCCATCCACCTCTCCGACCTCCACCTTAGCGGCACTCTCCCCCCGGACATCTCACAGCTGACGTCACTCACCAACCTGACCCTCACCTCGCTCGCGCTCACCGGTCCCTTTCCCGCCCAACTCCTCCACCTCCCCTCGCTGCTCTTCCTCAACCTCTCCAACAACAACCTCTCCGGAACCTTCCCCGACCACAATTCCGTCCACCCCTCCCCTCCCCCTCCGCTTCGAGTTCTCGACATCTACAACAACAACTTCTCCGGCCCCCTCCCTGCCGACCTCATCCCTTCCTTCTCAAACCTCCGCCACCTCCACCTCGGCGGAAACTTCTTCTCCGGAAGCATCCCGGAGTCCTACTCCACCCTATCCTCCCTCGAGTACCTAGGCCTCAACGGAAACGCGCTCTCCGGCCCCGTCCCCGCCTCGCTCGCCCGGCTCTCCAATCTGCGCGAGATGTACATAGGCTACTTCAACTCCTACCACGGCGGCATCCCCCCCGAGCTCGGCTCGCTCGCGGAGCTCACGATCCTCGATCTCGCCAACTGCAACCTCACCGGCACCATCCCCCCATCCCTCGGCCGCCTCCCGCTCCTCAACACCCTCTTCCTCCACAAGAACCGCCTCTCCGGCACCATCCCCCCGGACCTCGGCGCGCTCCACAGCCTAAAATCCCTCGACCTCTCGGTCAACGACCTCACCGGCGAGCTCCCGAAGAGCTTCCGCGGGCTCAAGAACCTCACTCTGCTCAACCTCTTCCGCAACCACTTGATTGGCCGCATTCCGCCGTTCCTCGCCGACCTCCCGAACCTCGAGGTGCTCGAGGTGTGGGAGAACAACTTCACCTTCGACCTCCCGCCGAGGCTCGGGCGGAGCGGCAGGCTCAAGAAGCTCGACGTGACGGCGAATCGGCTCACCGGGACCGTCCCGCCCGACCTCTGCGCGGGCGGGAGGCTCGAGTTTCTCGTGCTGATGGACAACGGTTTCTTCGGCCCCGTCCCGGAGAGCCTCGGGCAATGCAAGTCGCTGACCCACGTCCGGCTCGCCAAGAACTTCTTCAACGGTTCCATCCCGGCCGGTCTGTTTGATCTCCCGCTCGTCGATATGCTCGAATTAAGCGATAATTATTTCTCCGGTGGGTTTCCATCGGTGATCGGCGGAGATAAGCTCGGAATGCTGATTCTGTCGAACAATTTGATCACCGGCCCGATCCCGGCAAGCGTAAAGAACCTGCGCGGGCTGCAGACGCTGTCCCTAGAATCGAACCGGCTTTCGGGCGAGATCCCGCCGGAGATCGGCGAGTTGAAGCAGCTGTCCAAGCTCAATTTGGGTGGCAACAGCCTGACCGGAGAGATCCCGCCCGATCTGGCGCGATGCCAGTCGCTCGAGCTGCTCGATCTCAGCCGCAACGATCTGACCGGGGAGATACGCGAAGAGGTCGTCACCCGGCTGCGTATCCTCAGCTCGCTCAACCTGTCGAGGAACCGGTTCGTTGGCGAGATTCCGGTGGAAATGCAGAGGATGCAGAGCCTGACCGCACTCGATCTCTCGTACAACAATCTCTCCGGCACGATCCCGGCCCAGGGCCAGTTCCTCGTGTTCAACGAGAGCTCGTTCGCGGGGAACCCCAGCCTCTGCGGGGGGCGATTTCGTATGCCGTGCTCGTCACGCACTAATCCGAATAAAACGTCGTCCGGTGGACTCGCTTCCAAGAAGCATCTACTCATAATTGGTCTGGTTCTGCTCACTACACTCCTCGCCACACTAGCAATCAAAATGATCAGATTAGGCAAGTTCTGGAAATTATGCCGGGAGAGATCCGACGTGTGGAAGCTAACCGCGTTCCAGCGCCTAAACTTCACGGTAGAAGACGTGCTCGAATGCTTGAAGGAGGACAATGCCAATGTGATCGGAAAAGGCGGTGCCGGGACCGTGTACCGCGGCAACATGCCCAGCGGCACCGCGGTCGCGATCAAGCGGATGTTCGGGCGGGGCGGCGGTGGCGAGCACGACGACCGCGGTTTCGCTGCGGAGATAGCTACGTTGGGCCAGATCAGGCACAGGCACATTGTGAGGCTGCTCGGGTACGTGTCGAACAACCGGGACGCGAACTTGTTGCTGTACGAGTACATGCCGAACGGGAGCTTGGGCGAGATGCTGCACGGGAGCAAGGGGGCGCACTTGGGCTGGGAGGTGAGGTGCAGGATAGCGGCGGAGGCGGCGCTGGGGCTGTGCTACCTGCACCACGACTGCTCGCCGCTGATCATACACAGGGATGTCAAGTCCAACAACATCCTGCTCGATTCCGACTTCGAGGCTCATGTGGCGGACTTTGGGCTCGCTAAGTTCATGCAGGACTCGGACTCGGACTCGGGTGCGTCCGAGTGCATGTCGTCCATTGCGGGTTCGTACGGCTACATAGCTCCAGGTATGGTACAATAGATTTCTTCCAGCTACTGCTATTAATTTCGTCTTTTATATTTGGGTTATATAGTATTAGGGACTCACGAATTAGATTTTGGATCTTGAGAGTGTTCGATATTAAACTTTGAATTTTGAAATCATTGTTTAAGTAAGTTAATCAACAGTAATTTTATGACCCAAAATTTAATATTAGATAATTTAAAAATATTAATTTTAATTTTAATTTATATATATATATATATATATATATATATATATATATATATAACTCTTTATATTTCTGTAGCTTTAGCTAGATTTTGAGGGTTGCTGTAGGAATAGTATTGTCATCCGGACTGATGTGAAGTGACCTGTCAGATATTTACTTTTGGATTTGTAGACCTGGAAAAGGAAAAGGGGATGGTTGTCAGTTTATGTTGTACGGTTTTTAAAAAATCTCTTTGCACGGTTCCTTCACGCTTCAAGGTATCTCCATGGTTTAGATACATGAAAAATGCTAAGTTTACAACTAAATGCTTACAACTTTCTTATAATGTCTCCCCCACCACCACTGCTTATATTGGTCCCACCCGGCCCCCACGCTTCCCTCCTCCTCCCAGACAGCTATCGGATCCCTCCTCTCTTCCTCTCCTCCAATTGACGGCTGTTACGTGAATATCATTTGGCCATTGTAAGAAGGTTGTAGGCATTTGGTTGTAGTCATAAGATAGCTCTTTTTGGTTGTTGGCATCGCAAAGTCCTAAAATTGAGGGTCTAAACGATAATTAGCCTTTATATCTAACATCTATATTAGGTCATCATAGCACATACCAGATCTGATGTTCCACATATTCTGTTTCATATACTATTTCTATCCTATTACATGTGGATTCCAGTCGATATAAAATAAAAGTGGGATCCACATGTAATAGATTGATGACAGAATATATGTGACAGCAGATCTGCTCTCATCATAGTAATATATACTAATTGTTCAGTCCATCTCATGCTTGGGGGACAGAGTACGCATACACCCTCCGGGTAGACGAGAAGAGTGACGTGTACAGCTTCGGCGTGGTGCTGCTAGAGCTGGTAACCGGCAGGAGGCCCGTCGGTGGTGGATTTGGAGACGACGTAGACATTGTCCGCTGGGTACGGAGGGTGACGTCGGAGGTTGCTGACCAATCGGACGCGACCGTAGCGATGCTTGCAGTGGTGGTGGACCAACGCCTCTCCACGACGTCCCCAGTGGATATGATTACCAACCTTTTCAAGGTGGCAATGCGGTGTGTCGAAGAGGCGAGCGCGGCTCGGCCGACCATGAGAGAGGTCGTCCACATGCTCTTCGATCCTACTACTTCGCCTCCGCCGCCGCTCTTGCAATCTGAGGAATGATGTGGTTGCTAGCTAGTAATATATAACTTGTGGTAACATTAATATTGACCTAGGGTTTTGTTGGTTGTTGTATATATACTTGCTAGTTGCTACTGTGTTTTAAAGCTCCTGCTTAATTTTTGGTTTGGGAAATGGTATGCTAACGGTCTGTAATTCCAGTTGGTTGACATAAATGTTGCATTTTGCAAGCTACAAGCCTACAACGGATAAAACTTTGATACAGATGGTTGTATCAAAATTTTGATACAGCCATTCTATGACAGATGGAGTCTCCTCTCTCTTCATAAAGTGTGCAATATATATATTGGGAACGGATAGGAAGATTCGACTGCGGAGTCCGATCGTTTCCGATAGTTGGATCGAGCGGACCCCACGTGCACGCTTACTCGGATCCTCCGATTTGACCGATGAGGGAAGGACGGAGCTCGAGCGGGACTCCGGAGTGGATCTATCATACAATGAATGTATCAGTTTTGTGAAGAAGTGATAAGAGATAATATTTGATATTTCATTCATCATGATATATATATATATATATATATATATATATATATATAAATTTGGGATCTAAGTCAAATGGTCAATCATCATAAATACAATTTAATCACAATTACCATAAATGTAATTTAATGATACAATTTAATTTCAATACTTTTTTCAAGTTGGAGCATGCAAGTCATAAATGTCAAACTTGTGCAAAAGAAACTCAAATTGCCGTTTGTCCAAAGCTTTGGTGAAAATATCTACCAGTTGTCCATTCGTAAATGACAATTCATATCAATGTGTTTTGTGCGCTCATGAAAAACTGGATTCTGCACAAGATGTAAAGTAGATTGACTATCACAAAACAAATCCATAGCACACGAATGTTGCACCCCCAAACTGCCAAGCAACCCCATGAGCCACTTAAGCTCACACGTGACCGTCGTCATCGCACGATACTCCGCTTCGGCGAATCACCAAGAAAGACCAACCAACCAGACAAAGAGCGTCGTGTGATGGGACAACTCGTCCAATCAGAATCACACCACCTCCGAAGCCGCAAATCACAGTCAGAGCGAAAAAGAATGCCTTGACCGGGACAACCCTTCAGATATCTAACAATCATCAAAGCCGCATCCCAATGATCACGTCGGGGCTCATACATAAACTGCGACGAGATGTGAACAACATAAGCCAAATACGGCCGAGTAAACGAAAGATAAATCAGCCGTCCCACAAGTCATTGATATGCTTCCCAATCAGACAAAAGTGGACTTGTAGAGCGAGCCAGTTGATGGTGTTGTTTCATTGAAAAGCTTGTGGGTTTCGCCCCCAACAATCCTGTCTCAGAGATAATGTCAAGTGTATATTTTAGTTGACACAGAAAAATACCTTCCGCACTTCGAGCTACCCCAACACCAAGAATAAACTTCAACGCCCCAAGGTCCTTCATGTGAAAGTATGTACTCAAATAATTCTTAAAGGCAGTAAGAGCAGCAGAATATTGCCAGAGAAAATCAAATCGTCGATATACACAAGAACATTTATCTGAACATCGCCCTTATGAAGAGTAAAAAGCGAATAGTCAGAGTACGATTGGCAAAATTCGTACTCCCACAAAGAAGATGTCAACTTCGCAAACCAACAACAACGCACCTGTTTAAGCCCATAAATAGATTTTCGAAGCCGACATACCTGACCATGGTGTTTGGTTTGGAAATCAGGTGGTAGTTTCATATAAACTTCTTTGGTAAGGTCACCATGTAGGAAGGCATTGTGAACATCCATCTGATGTAGTTCCCAATACTTTGTTGCGGTTACAGCTAGAAATGCACGAACAGTAACCATTTTTGCAACCGGAGCAAAATTATCAGTGTAGTTAATCCCTTCAACCTGATGATTTCCAAAAACCACCAAACGGGCTTTAAGCCGCTCAACACTCCCATCAGAGTTATACTTTATCTTGTACACCCACCGGCTCCCCAGAGCACGTTTTCCAACCGGAAGCATCTCTATGGTCCAGGTACCACTATCCTCCAACGCCCGTATCTCCTTCTGTATAGCTTATCGTCACCCTGCATCTTTAACTGCCTCTTTAAAGGAGGTCGATTTTGTACTTGCAGTTACAGTTACAAGAAAATTTATGTGTCCCAGAGAAAATCGGTCACAATTCAAAAAATGTGCTATATGATAAGGAGTACCTGTGGAGTGATTGGACGTGGTGGAACGTTGGGAGGGAGGACTATGAGACAACTTTCGTATTGTATTTGTAACAAAGTCACGGAGCATCACAGACAGAATCTTGATACACATGCCACGTCCCAATGCACCCTTACCATTCGACACCACCACCGCCGCCTCATCCTCTGCTGTCGCAGCCGCCACGATTGCCTCCGTCACGGCGGCCTCTGTTGCCGCATCTTCCACGGCGGCCTCAGTCTCCACGACAGTCATCCCATCCATATGAGGTAGATCAAACCCCAAAGCATCATTGCCCAAGACAAGAGGTGCTAGGTCAAGAGGAGCCATATCACCACGATCATCTTCAACATAATAGGGAAACTCATTCTCATAAAATTTAACATCTCGAGAGAAAAAAAAATCACCAGTAGCTAGATCATACAATTTCTAACACTTCTTGCCATGGGGGTATCCCACAAAAATATCCTTTCGAGTGCGAGGAGCAAACTTATCCATCTCAACTTTTTGGTTGTGGGCAAAACAAAGATAACCAAAAACACGTAATTCATCATAAGAAGGAGAGGCACCAAATAATATTTCATAGGGGATTTTAAAACCAAGAAGGCTCGAATGAGTTCGATTGATCAAATAACCAGTCGCCAAAATACACCCACCCCAAAAAGAAATTGGCAAATTTTCCTGAAAATGTAAAGCACGTGCCACATTCAAAATATGTCTATATTTTCGTTCGACCCTCCCATTCTGTTGAGATGTACCTACACAAGATGTCTGAAACAAAATACCATTTTGTGCAAAGTAGTCGCGCAGGCAATTAAACTCAGTACCATTATCACTTCGCACAATGCAAACTTTGGAATTAAATTGCCGCTCAATCATAGAAAAAAATGACGAGAACATCTTGTATGCTTCAGTCTTATCAATCAACAAAAATATCCAAACAACACGAGAAAAATCATCCACAATCGTTAAATAATATCGAGCTCCACACGAAGGAGTAGGATACGACCTCCAAAGATCACAATGTATCAAATCAAGAATTGCAACATCCCGAGAGTCACTGACAGGAAAGATATCTCGAGTTTGCTTTGCGTGATGGCAAACTTCACATGCCTTATTCACTGAACTAGTAGAGCTACTGGCAACAGGAAGTGACTTTACTACTTTATGAGAAGGATGCCCAACTCACTCATGCCAAATGTCCAGAGAAGTCGTCCCAGTCACTGCCAAGGCCTGAGTTTTCGGTACAATACGAAAGTAGTAAAGTCCGTTCCGTCGTTCACCGACGCCAATCTGGGTCCTCAAACTGGGGTCATGTATCACACAATTTTTTTTAGTGAATTGTACAATACAATTTATATCATTAATAAGATGTGCCACACAAATTAAATTGCAATATAATTGAGGTATGAATAGAACATTCGTGAGAATCACACCTGTTGCAAAAGCAACACGTCCACAGCACGAGGCAACCGCAGTCCGTCGGTCCGGGAGTCCAACCGGACACTCCTCCATTGCCGTCACCCCCGACAATAAATCCAAATTTTTCGTAACATGATTCGAATCGCCTATATCAATAAGCCAAGGTGCAATAGACTTACCCACCATACGATCCTCCGAAGATTTGGTCGAAGAATTACCAAGTATAGAAATAAGTTGTTGCCATTGGTCCGGGGTCAATTCCGGCATACCATCGTCGCTCGCACCATCATCTGCCATCTGCGGGTGTGCAGCAACGAAGCCACGTCCTGCCACCGCCGCACGCACTTTCGCACCCCGTCCACGTCCACCACCAGCCGCATGTCCGCTAAATCGGACATTGGGCGAATTCCACAGTGGTTTCGCCTCCTCAAAGTATAGTATTGGCTTCTTCACCGAAGTGTCGATAGTATGCAAAATCCAGTGCACAAACATCGATTAGACGCAATACCAATCCTCCAATTGATCATTCTTCGAAGGTTTATTGATAGACTCATCAACAAACTCAAATTTTCGTCGAGCCCGTAGAGAAAGTCGAATAGATCTCGACCATTCCTCATAATTCTTCCCACGAAATACCACTTTCGTAATTGTATTATCCGGATTGTCATTAGAACCAAGGTAATACGGAGATGTGGGATCGATCCGCGATGCTGCCGGCGTAAAAGTCTCGCCGCCGCCGCCGCTCGCCATGTCGCCATGGCTGCTCGACATACCGCCACTGCCGCCGCTCGAAGAAAACGTGCTCTGGTCATCAGGCTCTGATACCATGTAAATTAGTGATAGGAGATAATATTCTCGGTATTTTATCCATCATAATATTACATATATATACATTCACATATCAACTTGGGACCTAAATCAAATAGCCAATCACCATAAATACAATTTAATATAATATAATTTTAATATTTTAATTACCGTATGTAGTCAGTCAATTATTATATATAGCTAATAATTATAAATATAATTTAATGATACAATTTAATTCTAATAATTTTTTTTGATAACGTCTGTATCAAAGTTTTACTCGTCTACAACTGGTGTTAAATAATTTATCTTGGTTTTGAGATGAAGTACATTCATGATGAAAGACGATGAATAGAACTTCCACACTGAACAACTATATTTTTAGCAGGATGGATGGTAGAATTAAATATGTGGGACAACACAGAACGCAAACTACAGGTAATACATGTCTGGACCAAACCACTAAGAGCATCTCCAACACTATTGTTTTTTTGTTTCGTGATGTGTTGTGATTCTTACTTGGCAAAGCCATAAGACTATCTTTTCTATGATAGTAAGACTATACTTAAAATATACAATAAAATAGAAAAGAAAAATTCTAATACAAAAATATTGAAATGTTTATATCCACAAGAAATTATTACATCCGTACCAAAATAGTTTGATCCACGTCCAAATTTTTGCCAAACGGTAAGCCAATGACTTTCGATCCGGTCGAAAATAAATTCTTGTGTTCCCTCACTTAGGGTCTACATGGATTGAGGAAGGAAAAAATATAAAAAGAGTTTAAGTGAAATCAAGTGAATGAAAGTTAAGTGAGAAAGAGAGAGAGGAGTCAAATATATTTAATCTTGCTTTGATTGGAGAAATAGTTAAGTAAGATATATTTAATAATTCTTGTTTGGATTAAAAATTCTGAATAGAATAATGATTAATAAAAATACTATAGTTACCAAAATATTCATATTATGGTACAGCAGGTTGAAAAGAGAAAAAATGAAGAAAAAAGTCTTTAATAATCAATAGGACAAATGAGAGTTATTCTCGTCAACCTCTCGATTTTGGTGGTTAAAAAAACAGAAAATTTGGTGTACAAAAACTATTTTTAAACAAACAAACTAAAACGGAATAATTTGTCAAAAATTTGAAATCACGAAAGCTTTCGTCATCTCTGATGACTAAAATATGAAATAATTTTTTTTTTTATTTGTCAATTTTTTGTCAACTGGGTTAGCAAAAATTTGGGTTTGTCAAATTTTCGTTAACTGAGTTGGCGGAAATTTGACAATAATTTTTTTGGGGGTTTGTTTTGGTTTGTTTGTTAGGTTTTTTTGTGTTAGTTTTTTTAAATTTTTAACAATACTAATTTGGTTATTTAAAATTTTCTGTACAGAAAATATTTTGTCAAAAAAATTGTAGTACAATACTAATCAAAAAAATTGTTGTACAGAAAATATTTTTAAACAAATTAACTAAACAAAACAATTTGTCAAAAATTTGAAATCACAATACTAATCATAATAATAATTTGGTTTTTTTAATTTTTCGACCTCCAAAAATTAATATAGATAACTAAAACAAATAACAAACTAATTATCATTCATACTAGTATAGATAATAACAAATTAGTATAGATAATAAAAAAATTCAAAATAAAATTATCGAAAGTAAAATTTGGAGGTTGAAACATCGTCTTTTTGCGCTTCTAAAAATTTTCGAAGTCCGTCAAACAGTTAAACTGTTTATCCTGTAGTACTTTTCGATACTGTCATTTTGGCACAAACTGAATCTTGTTTCGATCTCTCAGTCAAAAGTTATGATACTTTAAAGTTTTAAATTTTAAATTTTTGTCTGTAACATGTAAATCTTGTTTCAGATAAAAATTATTTCTACACGAATTGTGTTACTCTCGTCAAAAACATACAAATCGTCCTATTGTTTGACGAAAAACGATTTCAAAACAAATAGTTGTGGCCGCTCGAAGTCTGCTCGACGGCAAACGTAATATTCTTACGACAGATTTTTATTTTATTTTTGGTTGTTCAATGATAGCATATTTTATTTTGGATGTTAAATTTTATTTTTTTCTAATTTATTTTAAAAAAATATTGCTACAACAACTTTTTAAAAAAAGAACTAAACCTAAATAAAAGTAAACAAAAGGAAATTTTATAAAAAGAAAAACAAACAAACCAGAAAAAAAATTCGAGTTGTCTCCGCTATTTGTTTGTTTTAGAAGAACCAACAACAAAAAAAAAACCTAAAAAACAAACCAAAGCAAACCCAAAAAAAAACCAAAAAAAAAAAAAAAACCTTTGTCAGATTTTCGACAACCCAGATGACAAAAAATTGACAAATAAAAAAAAATTATTATTTCATATTTTCGCCATCGAGATGGCGAAAGCTTTCGTGATTTCAAATTTTTGACAAATTATTTCGTTTTAGTTAATTTGTTTTAAAATATTTTCTGTACACCATTTTTTTTGTTAAAAAAATAAACAAAAAAAAAATTTTAAACAAACCCTCCCTTAACCCTCTTCTCTCCTAAACCCTCACCCTCAAATCAAGCTCAAGCACTATTTTTTTTCTCCTCATTTAGCTTTATCTTACTTAACTCTTTTAACCACCAATCCAAGCAAATCTTTAAATTTAGCAAAAATATTACATCCAGCCAAAAAATTTACCAAAATATCTAGATCCAGCCCAAAAAATTGCCAAAACCATGCAATAGTTTGGCTTTATGTGCCAAATATTTCCTCCGCAGTCAATTTTTCCATAAAAATAAACCAAAACACCATCCGATCAGAGAAGGAGAGAGGGAGGTACCTTAACAATGGCAGAAGAAAGGCAGATGACCGCAAACCTCTACAACCCACCAGCAACTGAAGTGGAGGAAGCCAAGCTACAGCAGAAACGAAGATCGGAGTTTTCAGTTTCTCCCAAATTCCTAAAAAGAGAAGGAAAGTGAGAAACTTGAAAAGAAGGGGGACAAGCGTCCACATTCATGTCACAGATGGAAACCCCAAAGGATGGAGTTTCATAAGCAAACAAACGGAGAAAGCGTGGAACTGAGACCCGAACCAAACAAACCCTTACAATAAACCATCTGAGACTAAAGATAACATGACCTTGATTTCAATATGACTATGAATTCTGCAAGCACAAATCCTTTCTATAGAGCTATATACAGGATAATGAAATTATGGTCCTCAAGACTCGTATACACGCGAAAAGAATAACGAAATTTCTAAAAAATGGTACGAAAAAAATAAAATATATCAGTTGAGAATATCCAGCCCATCAATTACATCCAGAGCCTTAGTCCTTCCGAGGTGCATGTCCAAAGCCATTATGGACTCCCTGGATGGAGAGTTGCCGCAACTCCAGCTCAAAAATCTATTTCCCCTCGTGGTTGCAGACTCGTGGCTCTTACTTCTGCCCAGGACCTTCTTCTTTGAACCTACATGTTCGAGCAACTGTCTGTCCTCTTCAGAGAGTTCTAGGAAACTTCCAAACTTCCCATTCTTTGCGAGCGAAGGATTTTGTTTCATTTCTTGCATTAGCAACATCGCTTTCTGTGACCTGCTTCGACCTGCCTTCGAAGCCTTCAACCCAAGACCCCTGTTCTTCACTTGGATCACAAGATGGTGAAGCCAAACCACCAGTTGAAGTATGCATTCTTCGGCCTTCTCCTTGTCTGCATGGTGAAGTGTCTGGAGGCGACTGATGCTTATTTGTGGTGCTTGCTTCTTGTTAGTCTCTGCACTGTGAAACAACTTGGATTTAGAGCTATAATGTCATCACGGGGAACAGCCACATTATATTGATTATAGGATGGATTATGTATGAAGATTGCAGATGTCAAAGAGTTAAAGAGTGATGGGGTTTTGGGTATTCACTCCATCATACCTATTCTAGAAGAAACTTCTACTACAGGACAATAAAGTAACAAATTTAGTTGAAACAATATATACATTTCTATGGAGGGAAAACGCCTCTTTACCAGGAAAAGAAGGACGTTATACTATCAATTTTACTGGAATGGTTACTCATGGTTAAGAAAAGAGAGATTGAACCCAGTAAGAACAATATGTTTAGACAAGAAAAAATAAATCATACTAACCTCATTTTAGCCCACTCCCCAACCCAGCCAAAACCTTGATGCGCCCTATTGAAATCAAAGCAGAGAAAAGAGGTAAGAAATGCACTGTAAGTAGTAGACGACGTGCAAAAAATTAACTAAAAGAGCCCAATTCAGACTATTTAATTGACATAGTAGTGCTACTAGCACATCTACCTGGCATCTGTTTTACTTCAAATTGACAGTAGAGAGTAATAGACATTTGCTACACTTACCTTATTGTATTTTCAGCTAGTGGAACAATCCAACTCAGAGTTCTCTCCATCTCAGTTTTGATCTGAGAGACAGATACTGTAGAAATGTAAATTACGAAACAGTCAGGCTTAAGCATGTCAGTTGAAAGAACCCAGCATTATTGCTTATGAAGTGTTATACAACATCCGATAAGAGCTTGAGTAAATATTTTTATATGCTAATTAGCTCTGAAATACCTTCAACTTTCACGGTTTTGCAACTTTCTACCCCGTACTATTTTTATAGGCAATTTGCTACCATGAATTTTTTTTGGGACTCAATACTCTTGGCATAGTTAACAGGACAAAAAAAAGCAAAAAGTCATTAAAACCCTTGTGCTTTTATCCTCCTCCACTAACCCCATGCTGGTACCTGCAGGTAGTGGTGGGTGGAGTCCAGTGGCAGGTGCAGCAGGTTGTATCATTTAGTGGTTTGTAGAAGTTGCGGAGGGGTGTAGTACCTGCAGCCCCTCCCACTGGCATTCGCAAACCCTTCGTGCTGGAACCCATGACGGCGGTGGATTGTAGCGGCAGGTTATGATGCTCTGCTCCATATCGGTAAACATGGTGCAGGCACAATTGGCTAGCATCAACACATGAGAAGATGTCTAGTCGCTGTGGAAGGAGGCAGATTAATTCGCCATAGGTACTGCCATGG